>BGPR01010121.1:0-31231 GCA_013235015.1 Araneus ventricosus
TGTTGTATTACTTATTTTTATCTTGAATTTTAGTCCTTTCTATTTAGCTAACAAACTATACCACTGAGTTAAAGTCTAAGCTGAAGTGAGCTACATTTTTTTGGTTTTTGTTTGAATGCAAAAATTAGTCGCTTATGATGGGTGTAAATTGAGAAATTTCTACTTTCAAGCAGATGACGGAATTTTCTAATTGATGCGTAAGTAGCATACAACTCATGATCATTTGTGGACTAATTTCTTTGACTTTCTCCAAGTTTCGTGGATTAAAACGCAATCGGTTCCCATTTATTTTTTCACAATTGCATTAATGAACTTCCAATTGCTACATCAGATACATCTGCTCATAGACCCATTTGAGAACCAGGAACATATTTAACTAATGTAGCATCAGTAGTTGTTTAGCCAAATCAAATGCTTCATTAGCGCCTTCGGTCCATTGAAGGGAATTTTCTGTCCTTTTAGAAGGACAGGATAATTTATTTTTGTTACAGTGGCATTCCAAGAATCTGTTTAGTGGGGTCAAAATGTGAGCTGGGCGAGGAATAAACCTTCTGTAAAGATTACACATGCCTAAAAACTGTTGAAGAAACAACTCCAATAGTAGACTATCCGAAATCTGGTGACTTTCAGCGCGCCTCTGCATAACACTAAGCAATTAGCTGGATTTACGGACAGCTAACTGCTCGCCGGTGAGAAGATTCTTTTCTGTCCGCGGGAGAGCATTTCTTCCGCGTTGGATTCACAGCATCTTTTAATAACTTTTTGAGATGCTTGTAAGGATCTGCTCTATCTGTGTAAAGTAAAACAGCTTCAGGCTACAGCTTCAGGCATGATATGAGCCACGCAATAGTTTTATTTGGTTACACTTGAGGATATCGGTTTTGGCACGGCAAATATGAAGGTGGCTTCCGCCATGATGAACCAAATTTGTGGATCAGAAAGCGCGAGTGGTGGTATCTTGACAGCCGAAGTTTCCTCCATGTAGGCAAACTTGAATTTGAAACGACTGAACTAGAAAGGCTTGCGAGTAAATGCCCAAAGTCCGCAGGTCACCATGTTATGGTTGAGACTAGAATCACGATGTGGTGATTAGGTTTAATGAAGGTTGCATATTTGCGTTTGTCGATTGCAATGATTAAACCATGTTATTAAAACATTAAAATCATTCAAAAACGCAACTAATAATCTGCCGTCACACCGCACCTATCTGGGCGTAGAGATCACCGCAAGTGGAGTGTGCTATTATTGCGAGTGGGAGAAATAGAAAATGAATGCCTGAGCCTTTTATTCTCAGAGATTCAAGATAACGTCTCCTAAGTGATTTCACACTCAGCACAGTGCAGCTGGAAGTTCACAATTGAACTTTGCATATCAGAACAAAAATTACATTTATCACAAGACATTCATCTCAGACTCTCTATAAGCAAATTCAATAATAAAGAAAAATTCTGATATTAGATCATTATTTGAATTAGAACTGAAAACAAATAACTCACACAGTTCGGCCAACCATAGAATGCCAAATTTCGAGAAACAAATCTCAACATATAATGAAACTTCATATTGTCTCTGTCAGATGTTGCTATAAATCTGTTTATTGCGGAGATACAGCCTTACAAAGCTGATACATTCCTATATAATAATCGCTTTCTTCTAAGCTTTAAATAAACATTTTGAGACATATTCTTCGTTTTAAGTTAGATAGATTAAATTAGGCTTTGTGATGAAGAAGAACGTCTTTGGTAAAATATGGAACTCAAAAAGAAGAAAACTATCGAAATTAATTTCAGATTATCAATAAAAAATGAAAGATTGCCCGAAGAAATCACACTACTAGCATAAAATCACTAAGCTTAAAATATCTCGATTAAACACAAGTCTCTGATTACAGCAGACTCGTGTAAATTATTTGTATTAAGAAAAAGGCTAAACCTATAAATACTGCGATAAAGAGCGAATCTTTGATTTTTTCAGATGCGAGATATACTGTTCATAGAATTAGAAATTGTGTTTTAACCGTATTTACGTAAGCTTGGAAATTAAAATTTAGCTTTATGATTATTGAAGGAATTGGTTGTGGTTATATGTACTAATGCAGTAGAATAATACATAGCAATATTTGATTACCTAGTCTTTGCATCTGCTTAGACAAAGGTGAGTCGGACCACTATGTAACAGACTGAACTGTAACAAAAACCGTTCATTTCATCAATCTAGTCCACTACGAAACAGATTGAACTGTAACAAAAACGGTTCATTTCACCAAGTCCAGTGTTGGAAACCCATCGACCTGGTGCAAAACTATTCTTCAAAACAAAAGATCCTTAGCATAAATATGAAGACTCTTCATGAAAAAAAGCATATCGTCATCGACTAAAGAAGACTTTAAGGGTATTATAAGTCATTAAGCCATTCATTGCAGACTTTATTCAGCAAACATTGTGTTTTCACTTTTTTATATCCTCCTTGCATCTGTGATTCTTCTTTACGTCACAAGACGGTTTTGAATAACCGTAAACTTATCAGGTCGGTTCTCTCCCAGGGAATCAACTCTTTAATGTCCAGTGTCGCCGTTAAGCAAAATACCCAATTTTGTCTTCTAAAATCTTACAATAGAACAAGACTGAATCTCTAATGCATGTTTTTACCGATAGGATGCGTGCTACAAATGTTATAAAATCAATTTACAACATTATAAATGGAAGCCTGAGTGATGATGAAAAATAAAAATAAATGGATGTTTTCCACTCCTTAGGCTGCATCTTTTTAGCTTTGTTTGTATGCTTGAGAATACCATATTTTATTCTGCAATGTTGAAAGGCTATTCCTTATCCTTAATTTTGGTTTTAAAAATTAATATATGTTTAATATTATAGAATTTTATCAATGGAATTTCTTTCTGAAATAAAGCCCGTGTTGACTGTTTGTAGCAAACGGTCTTTTAGCCATAAACCATACTTAAAACAAAATAGGATTTTAAAAAAAATATTTTCCCATGTTTTATTCAAGAAATGAAAGTCCAAAAAAATATATTTGAATCAATTTTTAAGAAATCGGTCTTTTAAGGGTTAATAATAATAACAGATTTATATTCTTTTCATTTTGAAATAAACTTAGCAGTTTTAATATTCTCAGTTTTAAATGTTACATATGAAGCTCAACTTAATCTCTTATGCCACCGCATTGAATATATTGTTCTACTTAACACGGTTCGTTTTGGCCTAGTGGTAAAGTCTCTGCTTCGGGGCCGGAGGCTACCAGATTTATAACCTTATTCCGCTAAAGATCCGCCCTGTATTGAGCTAATTAAATCATACGTAAACGTCAAACGTCCTCCCGTTTATGTGGCTCGGGTATGCCAGCTTAGGTGTCTTCCTCGTCATCTGACCTCGGTTCAAAATGACGAGGTCCGTCCTTTTTCATACGATATGGTTTTTTATATTGTTTGATGTAACTTAATTTCTCTAGCTACGCGTGATATTTTGTACATTTCAGTGGTGCTTTATAATGTGCTTAGAATTGAAAATATTTTTAATTGATGCACATGACTTGGATATATTAAAGGTAACGCAATACTAGTTATACGATAATAAATGCGTTTTATTCTTTTTCTCCATCAGAAAATGGAAAATAATTATTAGAAAATTATTTATAAATATTTTAAAACCACAAATCTTGTTTCAACGAAAATCGTAAATCTTTAGTTTTAGTTCGTTGATAGGAAACAATGAGCGCCTATCCTGTTCATCACCATTTCCTACGCCCCCATAGGAAATGCTTATCACCTCAAAAAACTAAATTATTGGAAAGATATCTATGAAATGGCACGTGTTTTTAATTTTTTAATAAACACAATCAGTTATCGAGAATCATGACAAGTACAATAATGGGAACGCAAATTTTACCGTGAAGATTTGATAAGAAAGACATTTAGGGTATAGTCCACAAATTGATGAAGACGTAAATAATTTGGACTCGAGCCGCTTCACAGCAATATGATAGTTTCGAAACTTTCATCAGTCGTTTTGCTTCTTATGCCAATTGCTTACAGGCATTTTCATAGAAATATTATGAATATTCTGGAAGATATAAAAGGTTTCTTTAAAACAACCCAAATGTTTTGCTTATAACATGCAGAGTGTTACCCTGAGATGCAAAAGTGTAGATATTGACGTCATTCGACTTTAAAATTCGGAATTTTGATAGTAGAATTACAAAAGCCTGTAAATATCTTCAAAAACTCTTTTAAAATGATATAATTAAAACCCAGTTGTTTTATTTGCTATAATAGAAATTTTTTGGATAAAAACAGAAATTTGCTTGTTTGAAAAGTTTAGACTCGATTACGAGTTTTTGTGAATTTTTGTTAGCATACGGAAAATTAAAAGAGATGACGTCACATACTTCAAGTACTTCAGTTCTACAAACGATAACTTTTCGTTTCTAGATGCCGCGAGCGAAAGAAATTCAAACGGATGGCGTTACGAATATTTGGCAATTGAAAGCTGAAGGTAAATTAGCTTCGGAAATTATGGCTATTATTAATCGATCATAGAAATCTATTTATCGAGTTTTATCCGGTGGATGAATAAATAAAGCAAAATTAAATTCTTGGAGGCGGCGCGTGACGAATAAACGCGGTGATCGTCATATTTAAAAACAGGCGAGTAACTAACAAATGGCTCTTCGTGAAGTTCAAAGGTCATTGGGCCTCTCGGTGTCAAAGGATACGACTGGTAGACGAATTTTGAAATAGTAAAAACGGTTCATTGTAAAATGAAAAAGTAACCAGCTCTGAAGACCCATTGTCAGTCACAAAGAATGTTGTGGGCTCGAGATGAAATGTAATATGGACCGAAATAGCAACCAATGATATTTAGCGTTGAAAAAAGTGAAATTTGGATGGTCCAGATGGCTGGGCATCGTACTAACATGACTTGCGCAAGGAACTTCAGTGTTTTTATCACTTGCAGATAAGGTGGTCGCTCGTTTATGGTTTGGACAGCCTTCCACGACAATGGACAAATGTGCGTCACCAGTGGTCGACAAACATCACAATATTATACTAAAACATTGGAGGATAATGTAGTGTATTCATGCGCGACATGACATATAAAGGCTGTACAGAGCATGCTCGCTCTCTTCCCATTTAGCTGTTCCCAATAAAGGTTGTTGTTATTATAACTACGGCGTGGTGTCTGCTTCCTGACCCAGGCTCATAATACAACATGGTGTCAGAGGCAAACTGAAACATTGGATTAACACTGAATCATGTAAAGCCTTGCAGAGAAGCCCTTGAAGTTGCCTTGCCCTTGAAGTTGAACACTAATCACGTGGAATCATGTAAATTATGGAAGCAGCGATTTAAACTTTATATGGATGCAGCATCGCTTAATGATAAACCTGAAATTCAGAAACTAGCCATTTTGCTGCATGTAATTGGCATGGAATGCCTGGAAATTTATAACACATTTAGTGAAGTTTCGTCTGCCTCGATGAACGACATTCTTGCTAATTGTGAAGGTCATTTCGTCCTACAGCGTAATATTACCTATGAGCGCCAAAGATTATTTTTGCTTGTGCAGCGGGAAGGACAATCTGTTGACGACTTCATTACGGAGCTTCGAAAGCAGCTTAGAAACTGTGATTACGGTTCTCAGAGTGATTCTGTTTTAGTAGATCAACTTGTCCGAGGCCTGCGTGAATCAAGACTTCGTGAACGCCTTTTGCGAGTACCTGATTTAGATATTAAAAAAGCGGTGGCCATGTGCCGTGCTGCTGAAACTTCTAAACTACAAGCTCAAGTTTATTTTACTGAAGAACGAAGTATCGACGCCATTAAAAGGTCCAAGACATCGTCAGAGGTGAAACCTAAAGCTACCGGTAAAGCTAATAAGTTTCGACAACCTGCAAAAAGACAAGAAATTAGAGGAAGAAAATACCATTACTGTGGGAGCCATCACGTTCTAGGTGAGATGTCCAGCTTATGGTAAACGGTGCAGGAGCTGCGGGAAGCAGAATCATTTTGCTCGTGTCTGTAAATCAAAACCAGACAAACGAGTATACCAAAATAACGCAGTGGAATTTACCAATTTTGCTAATAGCTGTAAGTATCCAGCTGAAAATTATTTCTTTGTTGGTGATGTAAGTGCTCATTCTATGTCATCCTCTTGTGAAGCTATTTTATTGATTAATGATAGACCAGTAAATTTTAAAATCGACACAGGAGCTCAGGCAAATATAATTAGTAAGAAATTATTAAATGACATTTATGGGTCTCGAGTTAACGTACGAAAAACTTCAGCTAAGCTATGAACGTATACTGGTCAAACCATTGAGCTGTTGGGATGCACTACATTACCTGTAAAGAAAGATTTGAATTCTCCAGTTATTCATTTAGATTTTTTAGTCACTAAAAATTCTTATCAACCAATTTTAAGATTAACTGCCTCTGCTGATAAGTTAGGTTTGATTAGGAAGTGTGATAACGTAAATAGTGTAAATTGTTGTAAAAGTATTTCCAACTTGCTATGTAAATATAATCAAGTATTTGAAGGATTGGGGAATTTATCAGGTAAATATCGTATTACCTTGTGTGAAAACTCGCTTCCTGTTGTTTCTGTGACTAGAAAAGTTGCATTTTCTCTTCTAGAGCCCTTAAAGGCTGAACTTGATAGGATGGTTAAGGCTGGAGTAATAGAGAATTTGACCGAAACTGTAGACGGGGTCAGTCCATTAGTTATAGTTCAAAATAAAAATGCCGCTTTGCAAGCCTGTTTGGACCCTCAAAAGAAAAATAGAGCTATTAAGCGTCCTCAGTACAATTTACCCACATATGAGGATATCGCAAGTAAATTGGCAGGAGCCAAATATTTTAGTGTGTTAGATGCCGTTTCAGCTTTTTGGCAAATTTCGCTTGACGAGGAGAGTTCACGTTTCTGTACATTTTCGTCTCCGTTCGGAAGATTTAAATTCTTGCGTATGCCATATAATATTAAATGTGCGCCAGAAAGATTTCAGAGAGTAGTGGCAGAAATGCTAGAGGATATCCAGATTGCGGACAATTTTTTTGATGATTTGATTGTTTGGGGTAAAATCTTGGAAGAACATAATGAAACACTGGAAAAAGTTTTTAAACGATGCATAGAATTTAATCTGAAATTGAGTAGGGAAAAATCTCAAATTTGTCAAACCCACGTTACATTTCTAGGTCACACATTGTCGTCGGATGGTATTGCTGTTGATAAATCAAAGTTAGAACCAATTCTCAGTATGAGTAAACCATAGGATAGGCAAAGCTTGCATCGATATTTGGGAAAGATAAATTATTTATCCAAGTTTCTTCCAAATTTGTCAACATTAATTGCTCCGCTTAGAGAGTTAATTAAGAACAATACTGTTTGGCTTTGGGATTCTTCCTATGAAAAAATTTTGATCAGGTAACAGAGAAACTTATAAAATCCCCGATTTTAGCATTCTTCGACCCTAGGATTGAATCTGAGGTTGTTGTGGATGCATCTCTATTTGGTTTAGGAGCTGTTTTACAGCAAAGGGGCAAGCCTATTGATTTCGCTTCATCTACTTTAACTCCAGCGCAGCGTAACTACGCTCATATTGAGAAAGAACTTTTAGCTGTTGTATATGGATGCAAAAAGTTTCGCCAGTATGTCCATGGAACTAAATTTAAGATTTTATTCTGATCAGAAACCACTGATAGCTATATCTAAAAAGCTTTTGTCAGCCATGAGTTCGAGGATGCAACGGTTTTACTTGCAATTGCAGTGCTATGATTATGAGATTTTCTATGAACCTGGTAAAGAAATGTTTGTGTCTGATACACTTTCAAGGGCACCCTTAATTAAAAACCACTTTCCAAGCCCTGAGGAAGACTCTAGTTTTATCTGTTCTAAATAGTCTGCCAATTTCTGATATTAAGCTGCAAGAAATAAGCGACGCTAAAAAAAGTGATCCATTAGTGCAGGAACTAAAATCACTGTTAGAATGTGGTTGAGATAGCAGTAAGGGAGTGAGTTTATCGGCTAAAAAGTATCTGCAATATAAAGATGAGTTGCATTTTGTTGATGACTTATTGTTAAAGCTCGATTTAATAGTTGTACCGAAAAGTATGCGGAGAGAGATTTTGAATATATTGCATGAAGGAAATTTTGGTATTGTTAAAACTATAAGTATGACTCGAACATGTGTGTTTTGGCCAGGGATATCAAAGAAATGATAGAGAAATGACCAGTTTGTGCTAAATTTCAAATTGGTAATGCACATGAACCTGAATTGCCACATGAGTTACGTACTTCACCTTGGGTCAAAGTGGCTAAAGATTTCTTCTATTTCAATGGTAACTTGAAAGAAACCCGTCCCGGCAGAAGCCATCCGGGAACAACTGCCGTTACGACAGCACCCCGCTCTCGACGGAGGTACAGGCGCACCTGGTGCTACCCCCATGTCAAATCGCAACATTCCATCAGAGGGGAATTCAGGCCCCGACCAAGATCAAAACCCGGCGGACACATGTTGGTCCAGGGGTCACAAGCACCACAACAACCACCAACCAAGATCTAAATCAACCCATCCTCCGCCGTAGACAATCAACCTCACCGGCGTTTTATTCAATAGCAAAAAAATACAAATACATAAATAAATTCTATTAAATACATTCTAATAATAAATTCTATTTCAATGGTAAAAATTACGTAGAGGTAGTAGACTACTATTCAAAATTTATTGAAGTACAGCTAATTAGCAGTTTACAAGATACAGTTGTAATACCTGCAATTAAATCCATTTTTGCGATACACGGTAGATACACCCTTAGAGTTAATAAGTGATGGTGGACCGCCGTTCAATTCAAGAGACTTTGAATATTTTGCTAAAAGTTGGAAATTTAAGCATGTAAAGGTCAGTGCTAAGTATCCTAAATAATATGGTCAAGAAGAAAGGACCATACAGACTGTAAAACAAATTTTTAGGGAAACGTTAGCAGACTTTAAAGATCCCTATTTGGCTGTATTGTTATACCGAGCTACTCCAGTTCTAGGATCCATTTACTCTCCCGCTGAGCTCTTAATGAATCGCAAACTTTCTACAGTCCTACCAAGTTTGTCGATACGTAAAGGAGCCCAAAATGAGAGTTATTACAACTATCAGAAAAAGCTTAGAGATAGACGTGCATTGATTAAATCTTATTGTAGAACTTTGCCCGAATTACAACCTGGAAGTTCTGTGTTCGTGCAAAATAGAGTTCGTCAGTGAGAACCTGCAGAAGTGTTACGCCAGAACGAAATTTCAAGATCTTATCGTAATCGAACACATAACGGAGAAGTAAGAACAAGAAATCGGATACATTTGAGACCAAATAAATGTTCTTACTTTGCTTTTTTATAAGAATTGTACCTACAATAAGACCTCAAGAGCCAGTTGATGAACCTTCATCGAATTCCCGGTCAAGCCAGGAATCTAGTTTTTACGACCCTATTTCCAGAAGTTCAGACAAGGATCCGTATCGAACCAGATACGGCAGAGTTGTAAAACCACCTAGCCGTTATGTTGCCAAGTTTTAATGTTAAGTTTAATGTGTAATTCTTAATATAGATTTGCTTATTAATAATTTAATGTTCTATGAAATTGTTCTTTGTTTTAAAGAAAGGAAAGTTCCCCTACGTCGTGAAATCGGCGACATCGATTCTAGCTTTCCTTGCTAAGTGCGCAACACCATTAAGATTTTCTCCTTCGCGAAACTGTGACTCCAAGTCTGTTATCTTTTCAGAAAGTGTGTGCTCAATAGTGCAAGATAAAATAGTGCGAAAATTCCATGATTTTTCGCTCATTCCATGAGTAATTTCCAAGTTTCTTCAAGAATGTTAATTAATTAGCCATGTCTTTCTAATTTTTCCCGTCTCAGGGGGTAAGTGTTTCCCTGTTGCTATGACCTTTTAATGTGCTTTGTGCCGTGCGGGCAAATTTTTTAAATCGTTGCAACGTTCTCACCTTCCTATATAATTTTAAAGTTTTGTGTACATCGGAAATGGAACGTGCTGAACTAGCCGTTATGTCGACAAGTTTTAATATTAAGTTTAAAGTATAATTCATAACAATATAGGCTTGTTTATTAATAATTTATTGTTCTATGAAATTGTTTCAAATTTTCTTTGTTTTAAAGAAAGGATCGTATAGTGTATTCATGCGCGACATGATTATAAAGGCTGTACAGAGCATGCTCGCTCTCTTCCCATTTAGCTGCGTCCAATAAAGGTTGTTGTTATTCTAACTACGGCGTGGTCTCTGCTTGCTGACCCAGGCGCATAATACAACAAATAATTTAATGGAATTTGCTGAACTTCTGGGTTGTCCTCATTGGGAATTTAATCAAGACAATGCTTCGATTCACACGGCAAACAACACAAAAGTCTGGTTTAATTCTTAGAATATAAAAGTTCTCTACTGGCCAGCATGTAGCCTAGATCTTAATCCATTAGAGAATCTTTGAGGCATCATGTGTTGCACAGTTTAGAGAAATGGTAGACAATACTCTTCTGTAAATGAACTGATGAGATCTATCGAGGATGTACGGTTCACAATCGAGCTCCAAACCATTCAAGATACAGTTTCTTCGATTAAAACTCGTATTTATAAAATAATTAACAAGAATGGATGCGCAATCAGGTTTAAAATCCTGTTTATTTTTATTTAATCTCATTTTTGTCGAAACTTTTGAGACAATGTTAATTTATTTTAAAAATTTGTTAATAACTTGCAATGCAATCAAGTCAACTTTTATTGTTATTATATTGTACACGCGCGTTAGAAAAGTTCGTTTAATGGTCTCATAAAATAAAGAAAACAAGATATACAAACAAAATACCTTCACTGACATTCAAAGTAATCACCGTTAGCTACAATAGTTTTGATACCAGTTGTACAGCTGCTGGAAACTGTCAGCAAACGCTTCGTTTGGTAACGCTCGAAGCACCGTTGTCACACATTGTGGGATCTGCGCAATGTTGGAACAGCGTAGGCCTTTCAGTACTCCTTTGAGGCGGGAATACAAGAAGTCTGTACATGTCAGATCTGGAGAATATGGAGGGTGTTTAAGTACAGTCACCTTGCTTGTACCGGGGAAGTGCTTCACGCGGATCGAAGTGTGTGGACGGGCGTTGTCGTGAAGTTTTTACTGTCCACTCTGGGGCCTAACCCGTCGGATGCGTTGCAGCAGCCGTTACAAAACTCCCTCGTAGGGTTGCGCGTTGACAGTTGTACTTACGGGTACAAACTCATGATGGGTGAAGCCCTTACTGTTGAAAAAGGCGATCAACAGCGTTTTAATCCTGGAATTGGTCAGACGACGTATTTTGGGAGGGGGTGATGACGATGGACACCATTCGAAAGACTGTTGCTTAGTCTCCGGATCGTACTGGTAGCACCACGACTCATCTCCTGTAATGATTGTTTCCAAGAACTGCAGATTCCAGTCACACGTGTTGATGAAAACCTCTTACAAACCGGAAACAAATCTTACGCTTTTTCAAATGTTCGTGAACAATGTTGCTCGCAGTGTCTAGGCTTATCTTTAACTCTTCCGCTATAATTCTGAAAGACAGCCGCCGATAACACTGCGCTGCATGAAAATCGGCCCCGATACCATTCTTGCAAATTCTTATGTAAAATGACCCACTGACTCCGAACATGACCCCCATTTTGCCCCAACACCCACCGTTTTCTCGGGCCCCCCCCCCCCACGATTTTTATCACTGTCCGGTAATTTTATGGCAATTAATTTGATTTGGAGGGGGAAAACGATTATTTTAACCGTTAAATGTCTTCTGAGGGGCTACAGAGATGAAAAGTTTTAAAATATGAACATTTGTAACAAGGAGGAGGATTTGAGAGGGATTTTTCCCCTTAAATTAAAAAAAATCAATAAAAATGACCGGTTTTACTGGTTTGTGTTCGCAATTTTGTAACTTATTTTCTACATATTCCAGCATCCAACCCTCCCCCTTTTCCTCACCCAAACACCCCATATAATAAAAATTCATAGCAACACGTTTGGCTGATACAATTATAGTAAATAATAGTGTAGAGATATTAAATGTAATTAAATATGTAGAAATAACTAGTGTACATACTTTTGACTTCCAGGATTTATTTAATAGTATAGATATTGAAGATTTAACTAATACCCTAGTAAATATACATAAAGATTATGATCTTAAAAAAGATATTAACATTAATAATTTTAAAAATCTTATTAATCATGTTCTAAAAGAAAATTATATCTTTTTTGATAATAAGATTTTCCATCAAATTAAATTCTGTCTTTTTGTTAATATTCATAGAAAGTAGTATTTTTCTATTGTAACATTAACAGTGGCAAAAACATGGGATTGAAGGATTTGATAAAACAATAAATCGGTTTGAATTTAATTACAATAATACAAAGCATTGTTGCAAATTGCATCTGAAATAAATATCGAAATCTTTATTAAATTTGGGGGAAAAACGTATTACATTTAAGTTCAGATCAATCAAAAAATATCTGCTCTTTAAGATGTTATATAAATCAAAATCGACCAATATATATTTCAGAAGTTATTGGTGCAAAACTGAGAAAAAACACAGAAAAGCGGCCTTATATTTTTATTTAAGTAAATATTTTAGCCAGAGAAGAAGGAAAAAGTGAAAACAACAGAGAGACAATAGTAAAGCAAACATTTTTATATTTCAGAAAAATATCCGACGTGTCCGCCTTCTGACACGATGACATTTTGCATGCGGCAGATGGTTGATATTACTACCGCAAATTGCAAGTTCTTCTACCACGATTGTTGTTGATTTCACTTTTTTGTCTCTACCAAGAGCCGCCATTTTTCGAGATAAAAATACCTTACCAACTCCATTTTAAGATTTTACTGTGAGGATCACACGTTTTCATGAAAAAAATGTTGCCATTTGAAAATAACGAAATTTTGTCACTGCAATCGTAACTGTGAGAGCAGTATTATTGTTTTTCATATCATTCTTGAACGCATACCGTATAATACCTGCATTTAAATTTTTATTCCGTTCCCTCGAACGGTATGCTTGCCCAGGTGTCATATGTCTGCAAAGTTTTTTTATAATCGCCCTGTATTTATTACAAATAATATAATTTTCTATATGATTTTGCATATTTTGTAATATTTTCTGCAATAAACATAGGATTTGATATTAAAATGCGTTTTTTAATGAACCTCTATTAATCGGGTATTCTTCTAGTCTGATATATGCCGAATTAGTGACTACTGTGTTATACAACTGTATTGTGTTGCAGAGGCTAACTGTATGATGAAACTGAACATAATGAATGGCTTTTGATACGTAGTAAAAAAATAGTCCCCACCCGAAATCGACTTAGTAAACACATTTATAAAATCATACGCATCATTTGTCAAAATCTATTTATTCATGCATCTGAAATGGACTTTGCGGTGGGGTTAAGTTCGTCACCAATATGGCATCCAAACAATCAAAGCCGAAAGGATATTTACCAACAGCAGCCTTCTACTTTCTTACATTCGCGAATCGTCACCGGACTAGTGATGACCGGATAATCACTCCGAATTATTTAGTGACCTAAGAAGGTGGGCAATTGTGGCTATGGATGCCTTATTTTCATTAGATAATCTGTTCTCCTAAATAAAATAGATTAGCTATGCTACAAATTCTAAAATTCCCGCCCGGGATGCGATATTTTTCTTCTATATTATCAACTTCATTATAGTAAATATTATGATTGAAGATAACACATTTTTAAAATCTTTTGTATTTTTATGATAGCGTGTTAATACCATTTGAAAGCAATATACTATGAGTAAGCACCTCGATTATCTTTTCCTCTATCAACCAAGGTTTGATTTAACTGAGTCGGTGCCAGAAAAACAAAGTCTGTTTTTTTTAATGTAGTCAAAGAATTTTTCACAAAAGGGTCCCAAAGTTGGCATTGGAGCAGATTTTTATATGAAGACTTTGTTTTATTTTCCTTTCCGACTCAACTTACCCATAAGGTTAGTTTGTCACAAATCGGTGGGAAAAAATTTCCAGACAAATTCAATACAAATAATTGTACAGCCGTCAACAAAAAAAAAAAATGGGACACCTCCGGTAACTCAGATATGTATTATCGTATCGTCATAAAACTAGTGTCGATGTTAATGACTCAAAGGGACAAGTTTATTCAGATTCTTATATACCGAGTTAAATGACATAGTTAATTAAATGCTGTCGCGAAATTTCTCCATAACAGAAACCAATATTTTACAGAATTCGATGCGGCCGAGATAAAATTAATTTCTGTTTGCTATGAACTCTGCCTGAATAGAGCGAACCCACTAAGGACAGTTAGTCCGGTCAGCGAAGAGTTTGAGAAAAACAATATATCGTATAGTTTTGAAAATTGGTACACATGTTCATGAGGGGCTCCTGTTGAACCTACTAAAAGTCCCTTCTTGGAGAGGGATCTCGAGCCGGCATCTTGGATATCACCCCTTCTTTTATTTTTTCTGTAAATATCGTGAAAACTATTAAAACTAAAAAAATAAAAGGATGTATGTGGAAGGGAATATCACTATCATTAATTTGTTTTATTACCTGCAATTGAAAATTGAATAGTTTTCGTTTACTTTTAATACTTTAATAAGTTTTAATACTTTAAAAATAATTTTTAAATTCAGTAAAATATACAAAATAAAAATCACTTTCTATTTCCTTTCATTACATCACAATTAAACAAAGGAAATTTTTCAAAAAAAAATCAGAATGACAACATTTTGACTACAAAATCTGGCTTACTAGTGCTATATGTCTATTGAGAACAGTTTGGGAATTCGATAATGTCTATTGATTACATAGACAAATCAAAAAGAGACAATGAATTGCACTCGGTTTAACAAGGTAAGTAAAAATGTAATTGTCTTATAAGTAGGACGCTTGGCGTTAACTTAACGGGTTAACCGGAAATGCTACCAAAGATTGTAAAAATAATTATCTGCTTCATTAATTGCATTGCTCTTATTACTTGAAATAAGTTTTATCGTTGCTTTGCAGTTATGAAGGCTTGTGTGAACTTGGTAGAGAATACAATTGCATTCCGGAGATGTGTCGGTAGAAATTGTATCTTCATTCTATACCATCCAGTCGACACCTCCAAGATGGGAAACCCCAACGCTCGAACTACAGTAGTGAATCCCGAGTTGAAGAAAATTTTTTTCTACATTAAATTAATGCATTTCTATCAAGTAGAATCGTGAATATGCTTGGACAATCTCAGAAAATTTACAAATACTCGCCATCAGCGAACAGTGCTTGTCTTCTAAAACTCATTATTAGTGATGAGAATTTCATTCAAAGAACAAAAACAAGCTGTTTCTTAAAAAATTATAACTGTTTTAAAACTGTTGAAAATTGTGGGTTGAATCAGCATCTCCATTATTTTCTCGAAGGCCTCTTTGAATTGGTGATATGGTCTCGGCTTCTGATTAAACTTTATATGAACTTTTACGAATTAAGTACAAAAATTAATTTCGGTAGTAAATATATAAAGAGAGGGAGAGATACATAATAAAAGAAGTATTTATGACACTTTTAAAGTGACTTTATATGCGTCCTGTATGTGGAGCATATCTTGTATGCTGATGGATTACTCTTACCGTTCTTTATTTACATTACCATAATATGGTAACTTGTGAAATCAAATCTATTTGGGTATAGGAAATATAAAATGATTTTATTGTCGTCCTGATGCTGAAGGACTACTTTTGCGATTCTTTATTTTTATCAACGATATCAGTCTATCTGAAATGCTTTTGTATTCATTGAGTATTTTTTATTTTTGCTCTTAGACTAAAGTTGAAATCTTGGGTGAGGTAATAGATCTGTAACTGGGCAGATGAGTAGTCAAAATGAACAGAAAAAGTTGTAGGACTTCTAAAGCAGTTAAATGTTATCACAATGCGAAGTATAAAACGCATTGCTCAAGAAATTTTAACGTCCTAGAATATGTAATTGGTATGGAAAAGAATAAAATAAAGCAAAAAAACAAATAAAATAAGAAAAAACAGCAAATAGTTTACAACGATCATAAATAATTTTGTTTGCTGAGCAAAATACTTACGTGCATTTTTTTAAATATAAATCTATTATTCTAGAACATATAAATTTTTTAATCACAAATTTTTTCCGCAAATTTTTTGTTTATCCCTTTGAGGGGTGATGGCTTCGCTTTGAAGACACCTCTTTAAGAATTTTTTTACATGTAAGATCCCCCTTTTGGTGATGCAATTCACCAAAATAATTTTTTATTGATTATTATTATAATTTTGAAATGATTTCTGTGGGAAAATCATTTTTCTTTTCTCATGGATTTACACGCGAACATATATTTCTTTCTGAAATGAAAAAATTCATCTTTTTCAATCAATTTCACAAAAATATTACTTGGTTTCCGGACAAAGCGTAATAATTTTTTCTGCTTACTCTTTTGTTGCAAAATTCAAAAATAAAAGACTTAAGAAAAGAAGTTTCTCACTCATTTCAAATTATTAAATTTATTTCATTGATTAATCACAGTGTGCTTAGAGCTAAAATATCCGAATTTTCTTCCGTTTGAAGAGGTTATGTTTCATGATTCTTGCAACTGCTGTCATTTATCTGTTTGAATGGTACAATCCAAGAAAGCAAACGCCTTAGCAATGGGGGGGGGGTAATACAATCGTAAAGAGATGGAACTTGAACAATATTATACTGGCTCATTTAAACGTGCCCCTTGTGTAGCTTTGCAACATACCCTCACAGTTTGAATTCTAACACCTTTTTCACAAACTATTATATTTTTCTTTGAAAGGATCACGAACACTTGTTTATTCTATGGCTAGAAGAGTGGCAATTTAATAAATTGAACTCTCTTCCAATAATACTGGAATAAGTTCTAATATTTCAGTACCCAATGTTGTTTCTTGTCATAAAAATTTACTTCAATTTTACTTTTGGTTAATAATAAAAGCATGAAAAAATTCTGTATGCCGAGAGTAGGCGCGAATTAAATTTACTTTTATACAGAAATTAGCTACTAAACCCAGTGTTACTCGGGATAAAAAAATTATATGTAATAATTTTAATGAAAAAAATATTTTTGTATAGAAAATTAAAATACCCAAAATTCTTTTGTCGTCTGAAACGTTTTATATTTGTTTGTTTTCAAATTTTGTTCATAATTATTAAAGTGTGAGAAAGATTTTGACAAATATTTTGGTACAACTTATTAAATAGTTATTTTTCACTTTTAAAAAGTATTAAAATAATCCAGATCAGTAGTTGTTAATGATATAAATTATTATCGTGTGCTCTTAAACTTTTCCTTAGTGTTCTACTAGAAATTTGTTAATGTGTTCTAGCAGCAGCTCTTCGTATGTATTCTTGTTCTTCAACAATTAAAAAGTATTGTTACAAAATGTAAAATTTATATACAATTAAATTTTTTTAAAAAGTTTATACTGAGAAGAACAAATTGAAAGGAAATGAGATTTGAGTCACTGTATATATTAAATTCAATATAGCATCAAAATAGTTATTGTGAGATAAGAGTTTCGAAAGATAGCGCGGCAAAAAGCAAAATCCTGCTTAATTAACTAAACCTTTGATTAAATTTGCGCTTTGAGAAGTTGATTATGATCGTATATTAAATATTTACAAAAATAAACACATATAAAGTTAGATTAGTTCAAAGTCCCACCGTTGTCTAGCAACGAAGTTTCTATAAATTTGTTTTAACCCTCCCAGCGGCGCAATGGAAATTTTGAAACGTTTGAGAAATGCCACCTTCGTAAAACTTAGTTGTACTAGCAAACGGCAGCAGTTTTTAACAATGAACATCCCTTCCCCCTTTTTGCGGTTAGAGAATACTCCGATGTCAAAGGAGAGACATGACAGTGATTTATACTACTGTGGGCTCTGAGGGAAGAAAATGGGACAGGGGGACAGCAGCCAGTTTATCTTTGAAGCAAGGTATTTTGAAACCTATGTAGGGGTGAGTGAATGGCCGTGGGGCGACACTCGAGCGTAAATAAATGCGGTTTGAAAAGGAACGAAATATCAGCTGTTTAGACAGGCAGTAGATAGTACTAAAGCCTCAGCAGGAATAGAATTAGAGGTGTGTCCGTGTCCATTAATGTTATTATGTTCTATCGAGGTAATATCTTCTATCGAGGTGAGAAGTCGTCGTCCATTCAAGCAGAGACTCGAGACGAATCCGGTATTTTTCCCCAAGAACTGCAATTTTAGGAAGGGTAGTCTTTAGACGGATATATAAACTCCGACTTGTTTTATGTTTTGTCATTTCTTTTTGATGTTTACTGCTCATGTGCTCTCGACTTAGCGTTGCTCTCTCAACTCTCGACACGTTCGTTTTTTAATTGCGTTTCAAAATACTTATGAACAATGGATTCAGAAGAATACTCAGAATCGGATTCTTCCTATGAGGACATTTCTGATGAAAGTGATTCCGATGAAGATACATTGGATGCCGCTAGAAACTGGTGTAGAATTGACCAAGAAAACCTTGCACCACCCCCACAAAGATTTCCTTTCAGTGGCAACCCAGGACTGAATACACGCATGGACGGTTCTTCTCCCATTGAATTTTTCTGCATTTTCTTCGATGATGACATAGTAGGTTATATAGCGAGCGAAACGAACCGCTATGCAGAAGATTTCATTGAGAAAAATGATTTAACTCCAAGCTCAAGGGTTCAGAAATGGAAAGATGTCGACTCAAGTGAAATTCGTGTTTTTTTGGGCATTATTATTTTGCAAGGTATAGTACAAAAGCCATTGCAAAAGTGGTATTGGTCGCAGAGGCCATTGCTTAGCACTCCATATTTGAAGCAACTTATGTCCGAAAAAAGATTCAGCATCATCATGAAATTCCTTCATTTCACAAATAATGAAACAATCGATTTGGAGACACATCCCCAACCTGGCTTACGAAAAGTCTATGAAGTTTATGATGCCATAAACAGAAAGTTCAAATCAAGTTACGTTCCAGAAAGGGATGTGTCAGTTGATGAATCCTTATTATTGTATAAAGGAAGATTGGGCTGCAAACAGTACCTACCAAAAAAGAGAGCCAGGTTCGGGATTAAATTCTATCAGCTATGCGAATCTTCCAGTGGTTATATTTGGAATAGCCTTATTTACACAGGAAAGGATATGCCACTGTGGAATGAATCCCCCAAGTACAAATCTACAACGAACATAGTTATGACACTTTTGGAGGATCTTATTGACAAGGGCTATTGTGTAACTTTGGACAATTTCTACACGTCACCAGAATTGGCAGAACTTCTGTTATCTCACCGCACTGATGTTTATGGTACATTGAGACCTAACAGAATTGGTGTTCCCGAAGAAATAAAAAAAGGGACTCTCAAAAAAGGAGAAATCATTGGATTTCAGAAGGGGAAGATTTGTGTAATGAAATACATGGACAAAAAACCCATCTGTATTTTAAGTACTGTGCATAATACGGTAATTGTCGAACAGGACAAGAAAAGGAAAAAAACTCACGGAAAATCGGAAAGAATAGTTTCCAAAAAACCTCAAGCTATAATTGACTACAACCTTACTATGGGAGGTGTGGATAAGGCTGATCAGTGTTTGTCATACTACCCTACTGTAAGAAATCAGCAAAAGAAGTATTACTTAAAAATATTTCGACAAATTTTAAATCAGTCAGTGTGGAATTCCTTTGTCCTCTACAAAAAGAATGGGGGCACCATGTCCCATTTGGACTTCCGCCTTCAGCTTGTTGAAGAAGTGGCCAAAATATATGGGGAATCGAAACATTCTTCACAAAATACTACATCTTCTGACCGCCTCAACGGACGTCACTTTCCATCTCACATTCAACCAACACAGAAAAAGAAAGCCCCGACAAAAATATGCATTGTTTGCAGTCAGAAGTTTAACGAAAAAGGTCAGCGGGTAAGAAAGGAATCGAGGTACCAATGCGCGCAGTGTAACGTAACCTTATGCGTTACACCATGCTTCGAAAAATACCACACAGTTGAAAATTTTTAAAAATTCGGAACTCTTTTTCTTTAAAATTTTGAAAAAACGCATAATTTTTTTTGTGTGCTCATAATTTTTTAACTTATTCATGAAATAATTTATTAGATACATTGCGTTTGAATATCCTTGTTAATATCGGAAATCTGTTTTACTTATATGTTTTAAGAAAATGAAATAATGGATCAAGTAACTCAAAATGACTGTCATACAATAATTCTTTGTGTATCATCTAAAATAATCAGTGCAGTAATAGTTTTTTCATGTACCATATTTTTATATTACTTGATATTTGAGTCAAAGTTTGCAACTTCATTGTCTTGTATATGCAATTATGATAATAGTTTTATTAGTTTGTCATTCATTAGAAGTCTGATTATATAATATTGCATTACCTGCTAATTTCACAAAGTATTTTGTACCAGTATTACAATCAGTTATATTAGCACGTTACAATTTGAGTTAGATACTATTTTCAACATTAATAAATTTTGGTATAAATATAAGTTATATAAGTATCTTAGCTCATTGCAAAATTATCTTAACGGCATTTTTCATATTTACATGTTTCAAGGAAATATACTCAACGTCCATGTACTCGAAGACATTGTTGTAAAATAATCTTTTTATTCTGTTCTCTATTTAGCATCACAATATTACATTCAAAGTATTTAAGTTAATTTAACGCGTTTGGTAACTTGCATTTATATTTCCCTTTATCATTTATCACGTTTTTTGCCGACATGTTTTTATATCTTTGTTAAAATAATTTCTTTAATAGCTACAATAATTTTAAAAGTTTCATTGAAGAATTTAAATAAATATTTTATTTTCACTTTGAATATAAGGTTGGTCGGTTGGAGTTTATTGGCGCTGAATCCAGTAGAGGATTTTGACAATATGATGCCCAAGGAGCAAAATTATTTTGAGGCCCCATCCAAAAAAACCTCTATTCGTGACAGGGTTGCGACGATTTAAAACAGTTGATTAAAATCACTGATTTAAATCAACTGATTTTTTAAAAAAAATCACCGATTTAAATCACTTTAACTCTGAGCCCGGATCGAGAGAGAATTTGGTTGCCTCAAAGTCCGGGGTAATTTTTCGTTCACAGAAACAGAATGGAATCGTCCTTTCCTTCACCGCAATGGGGACGCCTGAAAGGGGGACGCCCGCTGCGCGCTCATTTGTCAAAAATGAAGGGGCAGCCATTGATGGTCATTTGCGGTTAGAACTACCGGTACTGGACAAAGTCTTGCGAGTGAAATGCTTTTCGGGCTACTGAGAAGAATTCTACTCTATTAGTTTAGGAGGAATCTCGATTAGTTTACCTAAATGCTTTCAAAGAATTATTTTTTACCCAGTCATTAAAATTTCCGTAGGTTCTCGCACGGTCTGTGCTGTAAAATTTGGCTTATTTTAGAAAGAAAGCGAAAACATAAACTTTGACCAGTTATTATTCATTTATGCAATTGACAGATAATTCTGGTAAGTAGATCTTATCAGTAGAGACACACTTATAGAGCGGACAAATAAACTAAAAACTATGAAAAAAGCAACAAATCCGTCAGGGGAAAAGGTGGTTGCTTTTATCACTCTGAAAATTCTTTAACTTCAGACATTTTACAAAGAAAAGGAATCATTTATCTCGGGAGCTCCTAGGAGAATTGTGAACACACAAGCAATGCTTTCTGAAATAGCCTTCTTTTATCATCAATATCTCAAAGATACGTCATCTTATTTTTGCACAACTCTAAATGAGTGTTCACCAAGAAAATGAGAGAATTACCCTCAAGACAAGTTTCTATAGATATCAATGCGAGAAAAATGCGGTGTTTATGTTGGAAAAGTAAAGAAAAGAATGAATTATAAACAAAAATAGTCGTAACCTTCTTTTTCGAATATCGGTAGGCTATTCAGGTTTATTCAAGTACGCAATGTGTGCACGCTCCCAACACCTTAATTAACATTATATTGTTATTGAAATGAATTAATTTTATTTTTCAAATATTTCATGAAAAGGAACGCACTTAGAGCACATTAAAGAATCAAGTAATTCGATTAATTAGAAAAAAAATATATTTTGAAAAATAATATCTATAAATTACAAGCTTATTTTTAAATATGAAGAAAAGAAGGCAATTGTTTTGGTTCTTACTTGTCTTGTAGAACGAGGTAAGCCATGTATTATACTAACTTTGTGACAAATTAACCTCGTTTGTATATATGTGAGGCACAGTTAAATGTGGCGTTTGTGGCTAGCAAAACTGTAAATACCGTTGTTGAAAAGGTTTAAAGTTTCATTATTAAAATTTATTATTTTTGTAACGAAATATATTGATAGTTTAATATTCAAAAATAAATCTCTAATTTTAAAATGCCGTGCGACTATAAAAGGTTAAAGACCGTGACCTCTCTTTCCCCCTTTTCCTGCGAATTTTCACTTCTGAGTAGGTAATCAAGTAAAGATACCACCAAGAGAATCTCCGTGCAATTATGGAGTCTTCAAAAATATATCTTCTGTTTTGCAGTTAAAACACAATTGAAACAAAAAACGCATTCCTGGTGAGAAAAATTTGTACTATCTATAGCTCAAATGTTCATCATTTTATTCAAATAGAGCGAAAAATCTTACTGAGACTAAGAGATACTATTGTGCATATCTGTTCCGAGTTCTCATAAGAGACCCAGAGCGATACTGGACTACACATATGAAAATTTCCCGATAATTAAAAGACGTCGGGCTGCAAGCACAGTCGTTGCAAATCTGGACCCTTAAAATCCTCAAAAATTTTTGTTTCGGCCTCATTCAACCGCTACGTTGTGCAAACCCGCGCTTATTTCCGAGAACTCATAACTTCATTCCATCGCCATTTTCCTGCTAAATTTCGTTTTTCTTCATCTTTTTAGATCTTATTTGCCTTCTATTTTAGTCTCTCCTAGTTGCAGCACTGTAACCTTAATGAAAATACGGATCCGGACGCGGAAAATACCCTTATACCAAAATTCCACACCACACTAGCGTTTCGCAGTGTTTTCCGCTAAAATTTCTTACGCAACTTGTCCCCCTGCTTAAATTATCTCCCCCTGTTCTAACTCATCTAATTTTAAATCTCTTATTTGAATTTTTTAAACGTTAATTTAATTAGAAGCCCATTCATTAGCTAGATGTGGATGTGCATCGGACGCTTCGCGTCCTAGCGGTACTCCGTAACGGAACTCCGTTCTGTTGTGCATATCTGACAGCATATCAACTTATCAGTTGGCAAGCCACATTTAATATCTTCTGATTAATTTCATAATTAGTATATACTAAATTCAATATAGCACTTTCAGCAAAAAATTAGAACTCGCACAACACCAGGAAAGTTTTTTAAAAATCAGATGCATCTCAAGCGGTTTCTAATTTTACAATCATTGAAACAATAATTGTTTTTTAATTGAATTTAAATATGTCGAGAATTTATCTTTATTTCAAAATCTTATTTAGAAGTCTTGTTTGCAGCTTTTAACTTATGTTTTTCAGCAGTTGATTTTAACAGTAATTAATGGTCACCATATTTCCGTAAAATGTAAAAATAATCAAAAGTTGAGAAAAACAGTAATCGACAATTTTATGGAAGCTAAATTATTTTCTCTGGTAAAATTTGCTTGTAGCAATACAAACAAAAACAATAAATGAGTAAGTAAATAAGTTTACTTTTCAGAAAAAAAGTTGACCTGAAAGATTTCTGTTCGAAAAAATGTGTGAATTGATCAGTGTCAATAAAAGAATTTAAAAAGGGGGGGGAAAAGAATTTTCTTAATTTTTTTACTAAAATGAACATTTCCACTATCTTCTGCATAAAGCAAGTTAACAATTTCCTTATATAGATCATAATAAAATGTATAAAAATGCTTTTAAATAAATATTAAACTTTATTTACTGTAAATAACAAGCGCATAGAATGGTTGATGTGTAAATTATAGTTCAAAAACGCATTTTTGAGTCCAGGTTAGAAAAAGTTACTTCAGAAAATTTCAGTGACTTGTCACCTCTAGTTACTGGTTTCTTTTTTTTTTTTATGCTTAGTAAGAAGTAGTCTATTCTTAAGGTCAAGGTGAAATAAACCCTAATCCAAATACTTAAAAGGGGAGAGGAGAAGAGTATGCTATTTAGTTCTTGCAAGATTGCAACATTTCTAAGACATCCTTAGTCTATTGTCCAATAAAGGGTAGAGAAGGATAATTCTTATTTTTGAAAAGGGGGGGAACAGGATTTTCAGTCCTTTGGTGCAATTCATCTAAAAGAGAGCCTGCTTCTCACTTGTGCAAAATTTGCTTGACCAGAAGAGCTATATCTAAAAATTTTATATATTCTAACATACAATAATATATCTATAGTCAAGAAATGTAATTTTTATATTTTTCCTTGATAAAATTGTCCTATATTTTAAAAGTATATTATTCTTTATATTTAGTTCACAAATATTTTTTAAATAGTTGTTACATGTTTGAAATAAATTTTTTAAAAAGAAAGTAGAGCTTAATGACTAGTATATATATATATATATATATATATATATATATATATATATATATATAATTCTATGACTGTAGGCTTCATTGTCTAATATACAAATATTAAATATATATATATAGTTTTAAAAAATCATTAAAATAAAAAGAATCTTGATTTAAAAAAAATTTTAAAAAATCAACAACCCTGATGGGTGATAAAAATGTGGAACGTAAAATAACTTACTTATACTTTTAATTCTGGGTCTCTATGTGTATCTTCGTTATTCAATTTGGAGCTAATTCTTGTATTATTGATTATCTGGTTTCTAACATTTATTTCACTTATTTTTACAAAGAATATGCTTTAATCTTTGCAAAGTATATATACTATGTCATTTTTCATAACGCTATATTTAGGGTTGTCATAATTTCCAGGTATTGATACGGGACGTTTAAGTGCTAAATAAATAAAGCATGAAAAAAGTGGGTAGGTAATGGTTTATTTTACTCTGATAAAAAAGCAATAAAGCCCAAACAATCTAATAAACTGACACTTAGAATAATAAAAAAGATGCAGGGTAATCCTTTTTAGCCTAGTCTTATTTTAAAGTTGATTTTACTTTCTTAATTACATCATTTTCTTCTTCCACATAATTATAAAATTGGGCGCAAATCATTTTTAAATTATAATGACAAATCAAAATTGCTACAGTTGTCTCCGCTGACAACCAGTTTCTTTCGTTCGACCACTGAGTTCACATTGGGGAAAATATTCTCTCCACAATAGCATTGTTGGCTTGAAAGGCAAATACGTTTTCGCAGAGCTTTATAAGACATGATTTCTCATCAATATACATGATATCTGCAAAAAACTTCATCCATTTCTCTTGCATACTCAATTTCATAATTGCCTCGCAGTTTTGGTTGGTATTATTTTTCTCTAATTAATCTCTTAGATATACAAATTGGTTGAATAGAATCTCAGTGTTGCGAATATCGATGTTTCTTACCTATAAATATGCAATAGTACGTTCTATATCTTTCCAGCAGAGTTTAAGGAGAAAACGGGACAAATAGCAATATGTGACTGCGTAGTGAAATACTGTGACAGTTCCGTATATACGGAACGTATGGCAACCCTAATTATATGTATATATAGATAAAGAAATTAAAATACCTTTGCATCCCTTTATCTTTTTTCATTTTACTCCAAACAGAGCTGCTTTTCGTTTGATAATATATAAAACATTTAAAAAGCAGTGATTTGTTTCGATTTTGCGTCTATCTATAGATGGGTTGGACATAAGTGTCCAAACATTCAAATTTTGCATTAAATAGGAACAGAACTTCAAAATTGTTTTTAATAATTATTTTTTTAATTTTCTTACGTTTAATAAAGGAAACTTATTCAGTTAAAGAGGAGAAATGAGCTCATAAATCACCAATTTATATTTGTGAACTATAATAAATTTTACCATAAACTGAGAACCATTTTATATTTCTTCTAAATTTCGAGCTCGAATGAACAGTGTCAACTCTTTGTCCTAAAGAACAGAATGGTATAATCTAATAACAATACCGGCAAAAAAAGATGGAAATAATAAAATTATCCGCACGAAATTTTTATGAAAACAGCACTTGAGATGAATTAAGATAATTTTTCAAAAAAAAAAAAATGTTATCTAGTTTAAGCTCTGCAAAGTAAATCATTAAAATCGTTTCCATCGTTCCTTTTTTCTTGTTGAAGTTATCTTGTTAAAAAATTTAAATGTGAATCGTAAAATAAAGCAATGACTTTCAAATATAATATAACTAATCAAAAGAATAGGTGGTTGACAGAACAATGTGAACACTTTTGAATTTGCACAGTTTTTCAGATATCTCCCGAAAGACTGAAAGGATTTTCCTAGAACTTCGACCATGTAAAGAAGAGGCTTTAACTCACAGTTTACAGGGAAGATTCGGTCACGATGGCATTTAGGGGACTGACCAGAAATTGATGAAGAAAATGATTTAGGACTCACCCCATTTTTCAGAAAGCTGATAATGAGTAGCAACTTTCACCAATGGTTTCGCTTGATAAGTGAAATATTTACATGCATTTGTGTAAAAAAAGTACGATTATTCAGGAAGCTATAAAGGATTTCTTAAAGATTCCCAAATTTTCCACAATTTTTTTGCTTATAACATACAGATTTTTCAGCGAAATTATACGAAACGTACAGAATTCATGGCAATATGTTAGCAAAATGTTGTAATAAAATTTCAAGAGAATACTTTGAATACTAGTGGAAATATGAGTAGTGGCTAAACTTTTAAAGATTGAAATGAAGAGCAGATTTTTGTGTGGGGGGAGGGGCGAGATCTACTGTTCACAGAACTACTAGCATACATAACAGCTTTTTAGAGGATAACAATATGTAATAATTTATATAGTATATCATGTCTATTTATTGATTTAAATTGATTATATTTATAATAAATAAAATTTACAAATATATATAGAGAAAAAGTATCATTTTTTATATGAGTGGGCCCCCATTGACTGCTAGCAACCGTTATTTTCAGACCCAGTCCGCCACTGCCCCCCCCCCTGTCACACCCTTGAAATGTCCAACAAAAGATACGTCGCCCCACCTGGGTGAGTGGTAGAACTGGTAGTGGCACAAACAGGTTGATCTTATTGAGGCGAGTTTTTTTTTTTTTTAAATAAATCTGTTTAAGAGTATTTTGTGTTCATAAAGTAAATATAAGATTTATTGCAAAATATATCAAATTCCAAAATACTACTGTTTACAATTGTTCTTTTATATTAATATTTTATTACTATTGTATATTAATTAGGTTTTTTGTTGTAAACCTTAATCTTATTTCATACAAAATAAGTACACATATAATCATTATTATTGTTATGCTCATAAATGGCAATAAAACACATAGTTAAAGTTTCAAAATAAAATTTGAAATATGATCTATAACGTAGTGCTTTGTTTCTGAACTGCAAGTTTATATTTATGTAATATAGTTTGACATGTGACAAGGGGGAGGGAGGGGGTATGGTGAAGTGTGACACTTTGTGACAAAGGGGGGGGGTCAAAAATATTGAAAAAAAGTGTGACATCATTTATGGACAGCCCCTAAGTAATATTTATATAATAAATCCACGTTATATTTTAATTTCTAATTTTTCTGATTTAAATCTTAATTATAATGCAACGTTAAAAGTACGAGAGGCGCAGTTTCTCGTTGTTAAAAACATGGTATGGCTTTAACGGGAAAGTACCTAATAATTCTGTAAAATTCTAATAGTAAAATTCCGTCATGATAAATAGTTCTAAAACCTGCTTTAGAAATAAAAACGGGTAATAATTTAGGAAACTGAACATATTTTTGTCAGAGAAGGCAGTTTTTAATTTTTATTTCCGTATTTCTGTAGCGGAGTCTCGAAAATAACTAGTCTGCCCTTCGCCATTTTATACTTCATAAAACAGTAACATAGCTGTTGAAAAAATATAGTACCCATCCACACGTTATCTCCCGCCATGTTACTATTTCAAAGAATTAGCAGATAATTCCGATAAGCTATAAGAAAAACGTTCCTTCTTGCACAGAAGTCAAAAAACCCCACACAGACTCAAAATCCCTCTTCTTCCAACTGCGGGGTGACAAACACAATGGGCGGTTTACAATGAGCAGGCCAATCCCCCAATTACTCGTATGTATGTGGTCCTGGGGGAAAGGAAATTCCAATAGCCCGAGAATACCCGGGCTTGCCGCTAGAGATGCAGAAAACTTTGCGAGTTATCTCGTAGAATGCCGCTTGACAGGAAAAAAAGTTCGCGAGATATTTCGGGTTTGGCGCTGAGTGGGTTAATTTCAAATTCCTCTACATGTAATCAAGTTTTTATCAAATTTTTAAAAAATAGTAAGGGATGAAGGAAAAATTACACATTTATAAAAATTAGTATCAGTGGAAAGTAAAAGTCTAAGATTGCATAAAAATATTTTTGAAACAAATTGTTCCGAAGTTACTGCGGAAAAAAACTGTTACGGCTAATTTCTAATTAAATGAAGCTTTTGGACATCGAAAATTTGACAATAATGTTCCTCTTGTTTTAAATGATAAGTGTGCAAAATGTGGCTGTAATCGATCTAGTGGCTTAAGAGGAGAGGTCGATTATACATACATAATCACATATCCACTTAAATACCCACAATGACTTTCATTCATATTAAAATACTAGCTGATATTCCCAGCGTTGCTCGGGATTAAAGTGCTTTCAAGTCTAATATTTTAGGGAGAAAAATACTTTTGTATTATAAAATACTGTAATACACAAAATTCTTTTATCGTTTTAAACGTTTTCTTAATTAAAATGTGAATGGACGAGTTTTCTGCTTTGTTTGTTTACATTTAATTGCTTCTACTACTTAATTCCGGTGTAATGCTAAGTCAATGGAATCTTCAAAGTGGAAGTCCAGCATACAAGCAGATAAAGTCAAGGTTTTTAATGTGAGTTAAGAAACCAGAAAACTCGTACATATCAATTAGACCATAC
Source organism: Araneus ventricosus (assembly GCA_013235015.1). NCBI lineage: Eukaryota > Metazoa > Arthropoda > Arachnida > Araneae > Araneidae > Araneus > Araneus ventricosus. Next base: position 29,172 of record BGPR01010121.1, read on the forward strand.
GAATTTTAAAAATTTTCGATACTTATTTTTCTCTATAAAGCATTAAAATTTGTTTAAAAGTTCTTCATTTTTTCACAAATAGTAAGGGATAATAAAGGTTTTAATAGACGTTTTGGTACAAAAAATTAAATAGAAAATTTTTCATATTTAAAATGAATGAAAATAAACTAAATCAATAGTTGTTCCCCTGATCAAAAAATTTTTTAGTCAACTCTGTGAATTGTCTTCTTTAAAACTTTTCTTTGAGTGTTCTTTTAGAATTTAGTTAATAAGTTCTGGGAACAGTTCTTCGTATGCATTCTTGTTATTTAACAGTAAAAAAATATTATTGCAAATTGTGTGTAATTATTATTCTTGTCAAATTAAAAAGTGAAAAAAATAAATGAAACACTTAACAGATAACATTCAGTATTTTTTTAACAGAATAACGAAAATGTTTCCATGTCGCTTCATGTGTGAAAAAGACGACGAGAAATAAGATTTTTGTGGAATTTTGGAATAATAAACATGTTAGGAAAGCTTAAATTATATTTCATTATGCTGAAGAACTTATAGAAATCAAGCTTTTTTTTCAGTAAGTGTACTCATGTTAAAATTGGAGTTTTTGTACGTACTCGAATTTTGAAGTTCTTTATCCAGAAGATTACAATAATGCTGTTTGCAAATAAAAGGGTAATTATTAGAAGCTTTGTCGATAGGTTGGATAATAAAATTACTTTTTAAATCTTCAGTAGCATTTTTAATATTAGATATAAGTTGAAGAATCAAAACAATGGGAATTATAATACTTGAGGGACATAGAATTTTTCAAAAGGTAATAAAGATTCCACTTCCACTCAGTGAAAAACTCAATTGTGATAGAAAAAGCATTGGAAAATTTTAAACTGAAATCATCAATGTTTTCTAGTAATTTATGTAATATGTATTTCATTTTATTTTTAATATAGGCCTTTTGTATTCTGATATTCAGTTTTCGATTTTTTAAAAATCGAATTCTTTGTATATATCTTTTATTCTAGAATTTTTCCATTTTCACTGTTAGTGCTTTTTATGTGGATAGCGACTATTTTTCAAGGTTTTTGCTTAAGTCCTTTAGCAGAAAAACGCACTAATTAATATCGGCTCTCCTTGATGTTTTTAAAATTTTTTATCCACCTTTTGTTGTCTTTTCGTTTAGTTATTATTAACTAATAATATATATATCTATATATATATATATATATATATATATATTAATAGTTATTAGTTTCAGATTTCAGTTAGATGAGTTATTGGTTTCAGATTTATTACATAGATGGCGCCATGATCTATCAAGTGATATTTTCCTTTTTAATAGACATTTTCACCAATTTTCAAATATTATCTAGCTAAATAATTGTGTTACATTTTTTAAATGTTTTTGAGATTTTTAATACAGGTATCTTACTAATTCTTAATATCAAAAATTAATCATATTAATTGGTCATTTATGCTATTTCATAGTTGGAAATCTAGTTTTGGGAATTTGTGATGTCAAGCTAAGTGGCGGATTATATTAAAAATGTAGAATTCTGGTAAGGATATGTAGAGACACTGATTATTTAATGTTTAATGAAAAGTATGGGTATTTTATTGAATGATGTATTTACTGTTTTTAGTGCAATATATTGTTGTATTACTTATTTTTATCTTGAATTTTAGTCCTTTCTATTTAGTTAGTGTATGACTTTTCTTTCTAAATTCTTTCATTTTAGGGTAAATTACCTGTTTGTTTTTTCAAAAACTTAGTAACAGGAATGGTTTGTACAGCAAAATTAATTTAACCTGGCTGAAGCTTGTCCACAGCCAAGCTGCTATATTAATTGTTGAAAACTCCATATACTTGGATTGCCTTTTTCAATACTTTTAATAACAACAGAGTTTTTTTCTTGTTGACATACAAATGTTAAAACTTATTTTTTTGTTCATGGTATTTATAGTATTTTCAATTTCTTAGATTTTTTTAAAATTTGGTTGTATTGTTCAAATAATGACTTTTAGTATAGGATTTGCTTCTTGATATGTCTTGTTTACTTTGTTTC
>BGPR01010121.1:31331-53990 GCA_013235015.1 Araneus ventricosus
TATATATACTTTGATAGGCTTAGCGCCTGTATTTTTTATTCTAAATTCTTCAGGGTAAATTATCCTTTCTGTTTTTCAACAATTTTAGTAACAGGTATGGTTTGCACAACAAAGTCAATTTAACCTGGCTAATGCTCCTCCAAAGCAGAGCAAATAATTTTATTGTTGAAAACTCCTAATTTTTGGTTTGACTTTTTCAATAGTTGTAAGAGCTATATATTTCATAGATTTGTTTCACATGCGCTCTTTGCATGTGTTTTGCACTTTTGTTTATAGGATCATAATTTAAATTTTGTTTAATCAATAAATTTTTAGTTTTTGAATTTCATTTCGAATTTTTTGATTATTTTGTTTTGAATGTTAATATATAACACGTTATATTATAGTTGATATTATATATATCTATAGTAATGTCAACCATTATATAACATGTAAACTGAACATTCAAAACAAAAAACATATTAAAAATACAAAGCAAAAACTAAAAATTTATTAATTAAACAAAATTTAAATTTTGAACCTATAAATAAAACTGCTAAATACATGCAAAGAGCGCATGATAAACTGCCAAGATATCTATGAGCTATGTTATTCTTACAACTATTGAAAAAGTAGTTTTCAACAATAAAATTAGTTGCTCAGCTTTGGATGAGAGAATTAGACAGGGAAATCGAATTCGCTGTATAAACTATCTCTGTTACTGATTGTTGAAAAAAATGGTAATTTACCCTAAAATGAAAGAAGTTAGAATGAAAATATCCATATGCTAACCCTAACAATATATTATCTTTATATTAAAAGAATCTATATTATATCTAAAATATACAATCAATATATTGCACCATTACAATTTGCACTAAGATTAAAAAATACAGCATTCAATAAAATAACCATTCTTTTTAACTAGGAATTATAATATATATGTGTTTACGTACCTCGACATGCATACAGTATTTCATTGCAAACCGTCATACAGCTTGAAAACACTAGATTGCCAAAGCTAAAGATCTAACTTTGAGTCAGCTTAAATTTAAATAAAATATTTTAATTTAAAAAACTAGTAAGAAAACTATCGCTAAAATCTCAAAATAATTTAAATTATGTAATAAATTAACAATCTAATATTTTTATAAAAATTGATTGGAGATTGGAATATTTAGAATCTAATATTTGTTATAAGGAGTTTTTGAAAATCCTGGCGCCACCTATGTAGTAATGAAAAAATTAGAAAAGCAGTAACCAATTTGAACGAAATTACATAGTACAGTAATACCTCGTTACAACAATACTTTGGGGACCAAATAAAGATATTCTCCTTAAATATAAGACAGATGTCATAGGAACTGTTAGAGGAAACAGAAAGGGGCTGCTTGCGGAATTTAAGACAATGAAATTGTGAAAAAGGGAAAAATAAAAGCGTTTCAAAAGGGAAAAGTTATGGTTCTTCAGTGGAGCGATAAGAAAGCTTTAACAATGCTGAGTACCATTCATAATGCTGAATTAGTTAGTGTTGAATCAAGAAAATCAACAACCAAACAAAAGCCTAAGGTGGTAGTAGATTATAATAGATCAATGGGAGGAGCTGATAAGTCTGATCAGTGCTTATCATACTATCCTTCAACCAGAAGCAGACAAAGAAAATACTATAAAAAATATTTCAACAATTACTTGACCAGGCTGTATGGAATGCTTTTGTGCTCTATAAGAAAAATGGAGGAAATCTAAAGCATGTAGCTTTTAGAATGAAATTGATCGAAAGATTATGTGAAAAAGGAAGAGGTTTACCCTCAAGAAAAGTCCCAAAGAGTAACGAAAACGTAGCGAGATTGAAGGGAAGACATTTTCCATCTTTAGTTACTTCGTCAGAAAAGAAAAAGTACTCTGCCAGAAAATGCGCCGTGTGCTGCTCAAAAACAAATGCAAATGGAAAAGGGTACGAAGGGAAACACGGTTTGAATGTGAAGTTTGCACTATTGGTTTATGCGCTGCTCCATGTTTTCAGATCTACCATACACAATCAGTTTTTTAAATTATCCTATTGCCGTACATGTAAAATTTTACATTATATTTCAGTGGTTGAATACTCTGAAAGTTTTGCACAGTGTCACATTTATATTTTAAATATTGAATTTATGTATTTTTATAAATTTCCACTCATAAGTTTGCTATATTCTGAGCACAAACATCAAGTCCTTAATTATAAAATTTTAAGTTTTTGTAGGTTTTTTTCATGCTAATATTTTCATCTTCAAGATTTCTGTAATGAAAGAAAATAACTGCTATAAATAGTTCTATTTATTTTTTTCAGTTTTCAAAGAATGTGCCCAAACTGTTAAAGCTAAACTACTGTGTTAACTAAATATTAATTACTTTTAATAACCGTTGATTTTTTGTAAACGATTTTTAGTAAAAAATAAACAACAATTCTATGCAATGTTGTATGTGTTATATCTATTATTTCAGAAATTTCATTATGTTTAGAAATTCTTCCAGAATGCATTTAATTATGTTTAACTTCTTTACTATTTTTAACAGCTATATCATTTGTATATATACAAAACTGCGTTACCTGCTAGGTAGTAACTTTCATGCATGAAGGTGGATTTGGAATATATATATATATATATAAGAAAAGGTTTTTCTCTCGGATCCGAGGAAAAAGACAAAAAGAATTAAATTAAAATATGAGAAAAGCGTTAAAGAAAGCTTGTAATAAAATGCAGTAAAAAGGGAAAAAACATATTTAACAGCGAAAATATCTCATAAAAGTAAATTTCTATCATCAAAATGCGCTTAAATGAACAAATATATAAAAGTAAAAAAAATAACAGTCAAAAACTCTTTTACTAAATTCCACTCTAAAAATTTAAAATATGAATTAAAAAATTCTATCCAGAGGTTTTCAAATTTACTTTTGGCTAAATAATAAAAGCGAAATTCTATGTAAATGGGCAACAATTAAATTTACCTTTATAAAGAAACTAGCTATAATGCCGAGCGTTGCTCTGCATTAAAGTACTTTTAAGTGTAATGATTTTAATGCAAAAACTATTTTTGTGTAGAAAATTAAAATACACAAAATTCTTTTATCGTCTGAAACGTTTTTACGTGTTCATTTTCAAATTTTGTTCATTAATATTAAAGTATAAGAAAGAGGTTGACGAATTTTCTTGGACAATTAATTAAATAGTTAAGTTTTAACTTTTAAAAAGTATTAAAATAAACCAGATCAATAGCTGTTTCTGATATAAATTATGAATCTTTTGATTTAAACTTTTGCTTAGTGTTCTTCCAGAATTCTGTGAATGTGTTTTAGCAATAGCTCTTCGTTTGTATTCTTGTTCTTCAACAATAAAAAAGTATTTTTACAAATTGTAAATTTTATACACAATGTAATATTTTTATAACATTTGAAATGAGAGCAACAAATTGAATGGAAATGAATTTATGTCACTGGAAATATTGTTTTTAGAACTTTAATATGGACGATTTTTATGGTTTGCTTACTTACAGTAAAACCCTTGACGTGATTTGCCTTTGAAAATCCGTTGAATTAGCACTACACCGAATATACGTATTACAGACACGTAAACTAAATAGAAAAATCGTCCATTGTATGAAAATAGTTATTGTGAGATATTTTCGAAAGATATCGAGGAAAAACGCAAAATCTTGCTTAATATTTAATTAACTAAAGTTTTAATTAACTTTTGTTCTTTGAAAAGTTGACTATGATATTCCACTTCTTTTATTAAATATTTACAAAAATGAACAGATATAAAGTAAGATTAGTTCAAAGTCACACCATTGCCTAGCAACGAGGTATCTATAAATTGGCTTCATTTCAAAATCCTTTACATTTAATCAAGTTATTAAATTAAAGAAAAATAATAAGGGTCGGGGAAAAATTACACACCTAGAATTAAATTCATTGAAAAAGTAAAACTTTGTAGTTCAAGATGGTATAAAATAATTTTTGGGAGACCGAAGTTACTGCGAAAAACCGATTTCGGTTAATTTCAAATTAACTGACTTTTTAATTACCTTTTGGACATCGAAATGTTGACAATAATGTTCCTCTTGTTTTAAATGATAAGTTTGCAAAATTTGGCTCTAATAGGTACAGTGGCTTAGAAGATATACATATATACATAAATACCCACAATTAGTTTTATTTATATTAAGATAATAGCTGATATGCCCGGCGTTGCTCGGGATTAAAATACTTTCATGTCTAATATTTTAAGGTGAAAAATACTTTTATATAAAATACTATAATGCACAAAATTCTTTTATCGTCTTAAACGTTTTTTAATTAAAATGAGAATTTCAATTAGACCGTACGATTTTTAAAATTTGCCGATAGCTAATTTTCTCCATATGTAAGGTTTAAAATAAAGGTTTTAATAAACGTTTTGGGACAAAAATAGAAATTTTTCATAATTAAAAAGCATAAAAATAAATTAAATAAATAGTTGTTCCTGATAAAAAAAATTTTAATCAACTCTGTGAATTGTCTTCTTTAAAACTTTTCTTTAAGTTTGCTTCTAGAATTCCGTTAATAAATACTGGCAACAGTTCTTCGTATGTATTCTTGTTATTTAACATTAAAAACCAGGAAAATCCTTTGCAGCTGCAACTAGAAATGATAAAATTTTAAATAATTCCACTTTATCACGCCCGCGCCGCCCCCACCCCGTCAGACGAAAACGTAAACAAACCCACACACTACCCTCGCATCGTCAGGGGAAAGAATAATCAATCACCCGGTTTTAGAATAGTCATCGGAGAGCGACTTTCTACGTTCCAGCCGGTTGAAGGCTTAATAATTTGTTACTAATTATATTTGCCTGAGCTCCTGTGTCGATTTTAAAATTTACTGGTCTATCATTAATCAATAAAATAGCTTGCCAAGAATATGACATAGAATCAGCACTCACATTACCAACAAAGAATTGTTCGGGTTGATACTTACAGTTGATATTCACATAATTGGTAAATTCCACTGCGTTATTTTGGCATACTCGGTTGTCTGATTTTGATTTAGAGACACGAGCCAAATGATTCTGCTTCACGCGGCTCCGGCACCTTTACCATAAGCTGGACATCTACCTGGAACATGATAGCTCCCACAGTAATGACATTTTCTTCCTCTACTTTCTTGTCTTTTTGCAGGTTGTCGTAACTTATTAGCTTGGCCGGTAGCTCTAGGTTTCACCTCCGACGATGGCTTGAACCTTTTAATAGCGTCAATAATTCGCTCTTCCGTAAAATAAATACTGTAAAAAATTTGTCGCAAAATTACGGGCAGTAACCGGCAGCCCAGGGTCCGTCCAATGCCCGTTAAAATACATGTTGCCCGTAAAACATTCTGACCGTGATTTTACGAATGTGGCCGTAAACCTCTGGCCGTAATTTCCTGGCCACTGACCGTAAATTTGGAAGTTGACCGTATAAAAGTTCCCGTTACTTTCTGGTCAGTGCCCGTAATTTTGGAAGCTCACCGTATAAAAGTGTCCGTGATTTCCTGGTGAGTACCCGTAATTTTGGAAGCTAACCGTATAAAAGTGCCCGTGATTTCCTGGCTACTGACTGCAAATTTGGAAGTTGACCGTATAAAAATACCCGTGATTTCACGGTCGCTGTCCACAATTTTGGAAGCTTAACCGTATAAAAATGGCTGCCATTTTCTGGCACCTGCTTACAATTTTGTAAGTTGTCTGTATAAAAGTATTCGTTACTTTGCGAAAAGCTCCTTTTAAATCTGGAAGTTTTCCGAATAAAATTACTCGTTATGTTATGGATTTCTGCTCACAATGTTTAAAAGTTGACCTAATAGAAGTAACTCTAACTTCTGACTATGACCTAGAATTTTGGTTCATGACCACATAAAAATGACCATAAGTTTGAATGCTGACCACCTAAACTGCCCCTCACTTTCTGATCACGAATCCAAATTTTGAAATTTGCTCGTACAAAAATGCTTATTAATTTGGAAGTTAGCACCCAAAAAAAATTGGTTCCTGACCCCTGCTCATATGTTAGGAGCCGATTGCAGTAAGAAGAGCCCATTATGGAGGTACTGTAGAGGTTTCTTCAAAACCAGTATATATATATAATCAGAAATAAATTAATTATACTCGAAAGACAGAAGCCAAAATCAAAATATCTTGAATAAATTTTATGAAATATTTAGTACATCATTTCAATATGTGTAATAATGTAGAGGTATTATAGAACACTAAACTTTTAGTGTACAGTTAGTTACTTTATCAGTCATAAAGAAAATTTTAGACCAGAGACAATGTATAACTGTGCAATAGGCATTAAGTTAATGACCAACTACTTCTTTTCCCTAAGGCTAAACTGTTTTTGTACCACTAGCCAAAGAAACAAAATTCGACTTCAAATTGAGTTTTTCTTTTTGGTTAAATATACTTTCCCATTAATGGAAAGCACAACATGTTAAATTTAACATAGTTAACCTCAACAAGTTCTCATTGTTCAGCCCAAATGTTTAAAAACGCTCAGGTATGCACAATTGTATAGCACTGACCTAGTTGATATACAAATTCTTAAATCTTATTCACAATAGTAATGTAATAGAATGAGGTATGAAGCCCCACTCTTTCTCCAGTATATAATGAATTACAAACATAAACAGTGAACAGATATACGAATTATAATTGTATACGACAGATAAATTAAACATTAAATTATGAAAATTAATCTTAAATCACTTAGTGAAATTATGTTCAAGTAATAGGTAAAGCAATTCAATTGAATAAAAAACAATTTATTAAAAATGTGACTTACAAAAACATATATACAGACATTTATACACATAGACAATGAGTTGTAAAAATATACATGCTAGCAGTACACGCATGGCAACGTGAACGTCATTATTATACTGCAAGCAAAGTACGTGAGAAGAATAATACGTTAGATGCTGGCGAAAATAATAAAAGTCATTCAATTGAAGGTTAGGACGTCACCTGCCCCGGTCAGCAAATAAAATTGCCAGCTACGTTCCAGAAAAGTGTTGCGGGAGAAAACTAGATAGAGAAAAATAACTTTCAACTTCCCATGGGAAAAAAAAGGGAAAAGATATTTTAACCATTCTTGTTTGAAATCCGACAGAACTGTTCTAGTTATAAGCTGAAAAAATTGACAATAATAGTGTTATTTGAACGTTGGATGCAACTAATTTAAAAACAAAAATAACATTCCGATGGCAAAACAGACTATTTTTTAAAAATTTCTCGAAATGGAGGAAAATCATGTTCGTGGGTTCCAGAGGTACTTTCTCTAAGAAGACTGAGCAGACAGGATCCAGATGATAAGGATTTCCTGAAAGTATAAAATAAAAAATAAGACATTTTGGGGAGAAAGAAGGGGGGAAAAACAATAACTAGTTGAAATATGTAACACCAAACTCCATGCTTGTAATTATAATTAGAAAAAAAATGCACAATTTGTTGCAAGATGAACATAATTAAGGTAAGTGCTCCAGTAGTGGGCCACTTGAATTTTTAAGTTGGAAAACAAGAAATTTCAACATTCCAATGAAATAAGAGATCTGCCTCAGGTAGGCTGAAACACTTATCAACTAAATACCAAAGGCGCAGCATTCATTTCCTGTTTAGTTAGGAGATAGAAAGTTTGTTTCTGAAGCTGGTCTCTGAGAGAAACATTTTAAGCCTATTCTTAGTGACTTCCTTAAGAGGCAACTCTTCATTCAACAATTTTTTAGCATACATTCTATTTGTCTTTAAAATGAATTGTTATTGATATTATTTGATTATATACTGAATGTATTATAAACTATCATTAAATTAAATAATATTAATAATTTATGGATAGTGAAGGGTGGCCCACTTTTGGATCGATGTTTTACTAAATGCTCCAGTAGTGGGCCTAGGGGGCTCAGTACTGGAGCACATGCTTTCTCTCAAATGGACTGTTTTGTGATGTTTGAAAAAAGGTTATATATCGTAAAATCTTTTTATATAATTGGGGATTTGCTTTATTTTTATCAGAACCAGTAGTGGGTTACATGACCCACTTTTGATACACTTATGGCCCACTACTGGAACATTCTGACCAATTACTTAATAAATATCTTATAGTATTGACCATTGAATTTTCCTTTTGGAACAATGGAAAAGACAGAAAAAACATTATTCGGAAGAAAAATTAAAGGCTGCCATTATTGAGGTTGAAAAGGGACATGGCATTAGCTCAGTTGCTAAAAAATACTTTAAATCTACATAGAACAAAAAGGATTTTGTAATTGTTGAAAACGATTTATTCAACATAAAATATCAAGATTTAATAGCCATAATGCCCCAACCAGAACTTAAAATGAAATATCTATAATTAGCATATACCTTTAATAAAAAATTGGCTGTTAGAGAAAAAATGCAAATCTCATGTGACTAGAATATATAAATAAAAGATTTCTCATATATCAAGCCATTTTTTGTATTTTTTATAGTGTATAATGTTAATGTATTGTTAGTATTACTGTATATAATTATTTTATTTTTTTTCTTTGACACATTTGACAAATCTGGGTGGCCCACTTTTGGTATGCCCACTACTGGTATATCAAAGGTTTGCTATGCCCACTTCTGGTGCATAGGAGTGATCTAAGTTTTTAATTTTTAAAAAATTACATTACAATTATTTTAATATTTCAGGAGATTATTATTTTAGATAAGAGTTTGAACAACCATAAAAAATATAGATTAGCAAAACTTCTTTAAAGTTTAGTTGATAATTGAGGAAATACCCTTAAGTGGCCCACTACTGGAGCATTTACCTTATATTGAACTATTTGCAACTGATGTAAATTTGTTATGCATAAATATTATGAAATGGAATCAAAAAATGAAAAATAAAAAGTTCTTGATAACACATGATTCTTTCAATATTCAAACATTTATATACGAACTATGCATGCAAAGAGAATTAAAGCACATCACAAGCTTCATAGGTCCATCATCGGGTATCACTAAACTCTTCAGTACAGAATCTATTGAATAGGGAAATTCATGGAAAGCGAAATATTTTTCTGAAAGTAAATCAAGTTAAGAGATAATATAATAAAATATATACAAGTAATTTTACTTTAAATTCTAATATATATTTTAAAATCTTAGTACAATATTAATGTATTCCGAAATCACTTTTCTTAAACTCTAGTTTCGTTTTTTTTTCTTTTCTTGCGCTGGGGGTTTATTAAATCTCACGTTTTGGCATATTTATTACTAAAAGAATATTTTAATCGTTTTCACGTACCCACAGAAAATCATGACGGCGTCTTCTTGGCACCAGAATTTGCCCTAAAACACTTACGTAATTTACTAAAAATAATTATTATTCCCTTCACTTTGATCACGTGTCTATATGTTAATCCCCCTATATGAGAGAACGCATTTATTTTCCGCTCTCTTTTTACGTGCAACTTTCATACAAGATGTATGTATATTCCGCTACTCTCCCATAATAAATAAAAAAATAGTTAATAACTCAGCCTGTTCCTTTCTCAACGACTACAACAACGAAATAATTTTATACATTTATTTTTAAAATCAATTTTAAAAACTACACTCTTATTATTGAGCTGAAAAGCAGATTTCCTCATTTTAATTACTTTCTACTTTTTAATCTTATTTAAAATTTATTGTTATAGGTATTATTAAATATTATATTGACTTTTCTTAAATTATGGAACGAAATTTACCTACGTTAAGCAATCAATTGATAACCGAGTTCTGAAAATATTAAAATAGTTTATTGTCAGCAAGAACACACAAGTGTACAAAATTTCAAATTGCACTAGGAAGTGAATGAAAAATGAATTTTAGAATTTTATTTTCACAAAAAAGAAAAAAGCCATGTTAAAAGAAATTGTAAAAATATGACAATATTTATGACAACCAAAGAATTAATACTTCAAAAAATTAATACTCTTGTTTTTATTGTTTCCCAAACTTGCATATTATTTTGTGATCTTGTGTGTTTTGTGCTATTTCAACATCCAATTTGCTTTATTTTTGTTGTTCAACTTGTGTTGAAAATATATAGAGCTTTATAGTAATGTAATTTTGCCAACTCATTATTATTTGTATGTATTTAATCTACCACTATTACGTTGTGTAGAAAGTAACATGCACTTAACATGGTCTTCCATGACTAAGCAAAAGTTTTTTGACGTGTGAATGGAAGAACATGTTAAGTGCAAAAGATTAATTTTCTCTATAATTAAAAAAGCTATAACCATGTCAATAAACATAAAACATTTTGAATGGTTTCTCGTCACAAAAGTGCCGGAACAGCACAAATTGAGTGAAAAAATAAAAAAAAAATGTAACCTCTAAACTTTAAAGCTCGTTTTCTGAAATTTGCTTAATCGTCACTTAACATGTTCATCCACTCAGCTCTTCAAATGCACCCTTCCATAGTGATGCAATATCTGTTTTCAGAATTTATGACACTTTTATAGTTTTCAGCTCAATTCTACAAGAAATCGAACGGTAAGAAATTCAATTAAAACCATGCAAGAACTAACAAATTCACAAAAAATCTTGACCTTTACAATTTTAATTTTGATGTTTACTATCTGCCTCTTAAGTTTGCTGAAAAGTAATTTAAACAGTAGTAGAAAACTTTATCTTATTATTAAAAATAAACATCATTAAGTGTAGTGACATAAACTTAAGTGATGAACTCACCAATGCAAGCAATAAACGGAGTTACTGGAGCTTCATTCTGCACCTCATGGAGGCTCTTGTTTTCCTGCAAAATAAATCCACATAATAAAAATACTTTCATAAAAACTGGTAAAAACTTGGTTCAAAAAATGTAACTACACAGTAATAATTCATGCATATCAACTTCAGAGTAATATACATTTGGCAATTCATATTGCATAAATATATATGTATACATACATATTTACAGATATTTCTACTCCAAGAAGCAACACAGACTTGAACATACATTTAAGTAAAGGTTAAATATTTTATGTCCATGACATTACAGATAACATTAGTATGACAAATATGAAAACATGCAACATATGTTTGAATAATTCATAATTCTCAGTACAAAACAAAGTTTTCATGCTACAATAATTACTACTCTCTCTGTATAAAACATACAGCATCTGATTATCAATAATATCTGCAGAACAAAACATGCTAAGTAAACTTCAAAAACACACATTACTTTACAATAACTACAGTATAACATTAAAATATTGGGTACTTTTCTGTTAGTCGGGTGCAAATGAAAAATCGCCAAATAATGTAGAATTCCGCCAAATTTTTTACAATCATTCTCTGTATCATTTCCTTCGCTTGGCGACTTGTCTCGCGTTTGGTTCACAATTGGCGACATTTGCGCCCGGCTAACAGAAAAGTACCAAATATTGGCTAAAACCGCCTAACGGCAGTAAATCACACACAATGAATAAGGAATGAAGCAAGTATGCACCCTAAACTTCAGGTTAATGTCTACTTATTCAATAATTCTCATGTCTTAAATGAAAATCAACCATGTTTTGAAATATATCCTATAATCTGAAATATTTATTCCAAGCTAAAATTTGCATGTATCTTAAGATTAATTAAGTAAATCATATAGCATGACAACTATGAAAACATGTAACATATATGATTGAATAATTATTAACAATTTCAAAACTATCTGTATATAATATTAACACAAGGAAATCTGACATTATGAATATTATAATGGCATTGACAGTGCTCAGCATAATTTTTAGTTTTGAGGAAATTTTAACTACACACTGTGCAAGTGAACATCACGGTCAAAATTGGTTTTTAACACTGAAACTATCTGCAGGGGTACAACAGATGCATCTTGGTATCAGGCATTATTCGAGAACAAATGAAAAAAATTACTCTTCAACTGTGGCGAATCCAGGGGAGGGGCTATCGGGCTGCAGCCCCTCCCCCCAGAGCTAAACCAAAAATCTTGATTTAATTTAAAATCACTACAACTGTTTGATCTTAATTTTCATTTAAAAAAATAGTAATAAAATAGTGACAACATTGCTTTCTGACTTGACAGGCTCGAAAGTTTTCCACTGTTCTAGTCATTCCACTCGCACTCGTAGCGTTGGCGCGGTCGAAAACATTTTTTTGGCTAGTTATTTCATTGTATGTTTTATTAAATTATCGAAAATATTGTAGTGTTCTTTATTATTTTTATTTTCAGGAGAGGAAAGCTTGTAAAGATAAAGTGTTTTGGCTTATATAAGCCATGAGGTTTGACATTCGTCACTACGATAAAAAATGTTTATGACCTCAGCCCCCTCCAGACCCGAATCCTGGATTCGCCACTGCTCTTCAATGTGTATACATGTGCACAATGGACTCGGTACATAAACACACACATACTTATATATGTACAAATATACAATAGGTATTCATTATAGGAGTAAAGAAATTTTTTTACTGAAGCTTCTTTTTCATTAATTCCCTGTATTGAGCTGAATAATACAAGAAAGCTAATATTTACAATTCATGAAAATAAATATGAATGCTAACCTGAAGGAAGAACACAGTAATTAGTCTAAAATGATTAAATCTTACATATTTGTACTTTGGCACAATACTTATTAGCTCATACTTTAACAATCAACAGATAAAATAAAGACATTAAAGGTAAAAACACAAATCGTTAGAAATAAAGTTAAAATAAGAATAAATATTCCGTTTGAGGTTTTGGGGCAAATTTTTGAAAATTTAAATTGCAGTAGCTAATTCAAAAAGGATGAAATTTGATATTTTTCCAAGTCTATATCAATAGCACACAGAGTGTGTTGATTTCACATGGAACGACCCAAAGAGCAACCAAAATTTTGAACAGAATTTCAATTTGTTTTTCACTATAGAATGCTAATTATAATCGAAATTAGTGTAAAGAATATAACATGGTTTCAGAATATAATTTGTAAACTTTTGCTACGGAAATTATCAAATTTGTCTCACAAAATATTATTTTAACATATAAAACATTAGAGAGAAATTAACACATATAATAAGCAACTGTCTATTGCTGAACAAATTATTCCTCTCCCGTTATGATTATTTCAATTTTGGGGTGACATGAAATTCGAAAAAAAAATAGAACTCTTAAATCAAAACAAATTGTTCTTCAACTTAAATACTGCAATAATTACCATCAACAACAGCATTTTAATATAAACAACAGAAATCTAACATCTAATGGCAAATCTTAAGAAATATATTTCATCGCAGTAATCACGAAGTTATAAGCAGTCCAATGCACATTACGTTTGAAATAACGAAGTACTAAAAATAAAACAAACTAAAGAAACAACAGAAAGCTAAAGAATAATGTAATTATCTCACCTTCTATTTAATAAGGACTTGATCTAGAACTTCCTCGCGAAAGTCAGGCGTTGATGACAAAATATCGACAGAAAATGCGGTCAAATGGCGTACATTTTTTCCCGCTCAATCTTCAGGTTGGTACGTCATCCCGATTGACCAATGAAAAGCGTCCGTGATAACGGAAGGGAAAATTACTGTATTTGACTGTAAAATCAGAAACATCCTAACAACAATATTGGGGTTATTCCCGTAAAAAGGGAAAAATGGCCGTTGACCGTAAAAATGATGGGCAGATGGCCGTGAAATAACGGAAATTTTTGATAGTGAACTTCAGCTTGTAGTTAAGAAGTTTCAGCAACACGGCATATGTCCACTGCTTTTTAAATATCCAGGTCAGGTACTCGCAAAAGCGTTCACGAAGTCTTGATTCACGCAGGCCTCGGACAAGTTGGTCTACTAAAATAGAATCACTCTGTGAACCATAATCACAGTTTCTAAACTGCTTTCGAATCACCGTAATAAAATCATCAACAAATTGTCCTTCCCGCTGCACAAGCAAAAATAATCTTTGGCGTTCATAAGTAATATTACGCTAGGGGACGAAATAAGTTTCAAATTTAGCAAGAATGTCATTCATCGATGCAGTAGGAACTTCATTGAATGTATTGCAAATTTCCAGGCATTCCTCGCCGATTCCGTGCAATAAAATCGCTACTTTCTGACTTTCAGGTTTAGTATTAAGCGATGTTGCATCCATATAAAGTTTAAATCGCTGCTTCCATAATTTCCATGATTCCACGTGATTAGAGTTAAACTTCAAGGGCTAAGGCGATGCAAGGTTTTCCATGATTCAGTATTATTCCAAGGTTTCAGTTTACCTCTGACACCATGTTGTATTATGAGCCTGGGTCTGGAAGCAGAGACCCCGCCGTAGTTAGAACTACAAGAACCTTTATTAGACACCGCTAAATGGGAAGAGAGCGAGCATGCTATTTACAGAATTTTTATATCATGTCGCGCATGAATACACTACAATGTGAATTGATTTGACTTCCAATTTTCTGTCAAGCATAGTTACTTCAAGGCTTAATTGCAACTTTTTTAAATTCTATACTTCTACGACTCTGTACATATTAAAAATTAAATTTAATTTTGTTAGATAAAAAATCTTAAAATGGTGTCATGAAAATTTAAATTTATTGCAATCTTCGATTTCACTTGGGCTTGGATCAATCTCCCTTTCCTTTGCAATTTTTTTTGTTTTCCATCTTCCATTCCCAACTTTCTAAAAATTATCCTTCCTATCTCAAATTTTTATTATCTCCTTCTCTCTCTCTAAAAAAATCTCAAACTTTTTTCTTATAAGCCCCCCGTGGCGAGGGATCTCGCCAAAAATAATCTTTCTGAATTCGCCAAAATCACGAAAATCATGCAACCTTCGATCTTAATTAGTTCCAGGGCGAAAATTAATCACACCCTCTCAAATCTCTCACCCAATCAAATATTACACCTCGAGCTCTCCCTAAAAATCATACCACGTGGGATAAAGCGTTTTCCGACTTTTTCTAAGGACTAAGGGATTAAGCATGTGTTGACATGATATTAAACAGGGCCATTGAAGCGACGCGAGGTTAAAGTTGTAAGAAATAGAAATCGTTCACTCGGCGACATAATTCTAGCAAGGGATTTCTACAAGTGAAATCTTGTCATGGAAAAGCGTAGGGAAAAAACAATAATTCTGTCGAATGGGTTTCTTTTATGCGGGGAATTCGAATACAGAGCCAGCAAAGTTCAAAGGTTTCTCAACTTAATGCTTGCAGTCTGCAAAAATTTGTGGGAATTACCGAAATTTGCAAGTCGGACACCCAGAATCTACCAGCCAGCTCTCTCGAAAAGGAGAGAAGGAACATTTCTCGGGCTTAAGTTTATCCGTTGTTTATAAGAAAGTAAAGAATTTATTTCAACTTGTTTAAAAGGGGGAATACATGGAAGGTCTATTCTGCTGTAAAGCTCAATGCACTCTGCTTTGAGACCTTTTTTTACTGAACTTTTACTCAAATAGAATTAAATATTTTCCTCAATAATAATTTTATTGTTTATTTATTTAAGAATATTAAAAGAATAAGATAATCGATATTTGAAGAATAAAATAAAAATAAATAATATAGTTAATTAATTAATATAACATCATGACTGTGTATCAGACTTTTTATCATTTTTGTAATTAATCAAAGGATACAATAATCGATTTGAAGAATAAAATAAAAATAAATAATGGTTAATTAATTTATCATATCATACACGGCTGTGTAGTTAATTAATTTAAGACACACTATCTTCTAGAATTCCAACACTCTTTAGAATTTTATAAATAAAATATTCCATTTAAGCCTTTCATAATTTAATTAAATTCCATCCTTTTATGTAATTTAACAATAAAGTATCTTAATACATTTTTAGTTATTTAACTAAATTTTACAACAAATATCCTACGTCCCCGGGAAGAAAATTTTTTATGCAATAAAAATTTTTCTTGACAAAAGTCTGATGCAACCAGCACAATAACACAGAATCTGAAGCTTACAAACACAATAACACACTAAAATCCATATAACAGACACCAATACAATTTCCTTAAGACAAGTTATATTAAGAATAAAAAGGAATAACTTACTGAAAGAAACAAAATATATATAATAATAAAATATACAAAAGATGATAAAATTCCATATCATGACAAAGCTGAAATAAAATGTCTGAACTAGCTAAAATGCAGACATGGCAAACCCCGCAGCTCTTACTGGGGATTTTGTTTAGTTTGAGAACGTGCAATATTATGTAATTTCTTTCCCTTTTCTGTTTTTTCACATGAAGGTTTTAACTTTTCAGCATGACGGGAAAAATTTAATTTGTAAGAAATGTAATGTATAATTTTAAACATCAAAAATATTAAGTTCAAAAATAGTAAAGAATCTGATACTAATGTTCATTAATTGTGCATTTAAGATTAAATTATTTATAAAGTATGAATCAAAAGGGGGATATAGAAATGTTGATTTATATATATATGTTTGTCATAAAATTCTAGTTTGTGCCTAATTGAATGTGAAAAGAATAGCTGTTTAAACTAAATGAAATTAAAGAGTAGCTAGCATAATTACTAAGAATGTTGTTATAAAGGTGAATTGATGTCAGTATATATTTATATATCTAAACTTTAAAACTTAACAAAGGTGTATTGCTCTCTTATTGTTTCAACGCCTATTTTTATGTGAACAATTATCCTGAATATGTTAAAAATTGAAATTATGCATGTTTAGAGGTATATATATATATATATATATATATTTGTAGATATCTGAGTGTTTATTAGTAATAATGTCCAGAAAACCATAATAAAAGAAAGTAAGAAATAAACATAAACATTTTGTAAGGATAATATTTCTAATAATCTTAAATATCAATTAGAATTTAAATGGGAGGTGGCCACTCTTATAATCCTTAAAATGTCAGACTTTGGTAAATTAGTAATTGAATAGGGTCCTTAGGTTAAATTTTGGTTTTATGAATGAATATATAATTTAAAATCTGTTCGAGAAAGGGTCGCTCCTAATACTGATTACTTATTTTAAAAGGTAAATGTGTTGATCTCATAGCATTTGAAAATTCTTTTTATTTTTGTCAGTGATTATATATATGCTGATGTGCAGTATATTTGCTTAATAAATTAATTAGATTTAAAATTTGGCTTTGTTTCACTTATCAAATAATTAAGCACTGAGAGAGAAGTAATTCTGGGTTATTGCAGGTTTAAAATACTTTTAACCTTACACAACGCATAAACTGATCACTTCCTAAGTTTGATTGATTTTTGATTATGGATATTATTTTAAGGATATTTGGAACAGAAATTAACTTGAGATTGCACCTTATGCCTGTTGCTAAGAGATTTCATTAAGTGGTGATTTTAATTATTGGTTTAAGAATTGTGTACTGCATAATTGAATTTAAAGATATGAGATTTTAGGATTGTTGATATATGTAGTTGGTTGGTTGGTTTGGGCGCAAGAGCCAAATTTGGCCATGCTGCGCCATGTTGATATATATAGAGATTCTTCTTGAAGTTAATGAGCAGTGAATTAGAGAGCCTGTTAAGCAACAGTTGTAGTATCATTTTGTTAATTAAAATTTTAAAAATATTTGAAGATGTAAATTTTCATTTGAAATGCTTAAATTACTAATCAGCTAAAAGGTTTGATTAGTAAAAGTTAGAGGTTCTTAAGTCTATTCAAGGATTTCAAAAATATAAATCTAAGTATTCAAATGCAGATAATTGTGGAATATTAATTCATTAATGATTTTTTTTTGTAAGAGAACATTTTTTTACAAGATTGGACTTAGAGAGCAAAATGTAGACAGACTATTAGTAAATAATTTATTCAAAATATTCCACGACAATGATTGTTTTTTAATTAAATTTAAATATATTTCAAATTTAGCTTTGTTTCAATATCTTATTCAGAAGTATTGTTTGAAGTATTTAAATTATGTTTTTCATCTGTTGATTTTAACAGTAATTAATGGTCAACGTATTTCCCTAAAATGTACAAATTAAGAATAGTTGAGAAAACAGTAATCGACAATTTTATGGAATATAAATTATTTTCTTTGGTAAAATTTGCTTGTATCAATACAAAAAAAACAATAAAAGTGTAAGTAATTAAATTTACTTTTCAAAAAAGTTGGTCTGAAACATTTCTGTTCGAAAAAATGTCTGAATTTATCAGTGTCAATAAAAGAATTTAAAAAGGGAGGAAGAGTTACCTTAAATTCTTTACTAAAATGAACATTTTTATTATCTTTTGCATAAAACAAGTAAGCAATTTTCTTATATAAGTCATAATGGAATGTATAAAAAATATATATTTGATTTAGTTTTTTCTTCTTCTGATAAATATCATTTCATCTAGTAAGTAACTGTAATTTCTTCCTTCTTTTGCTAAGCTTCCACGGAATGACTTGACAAAACCGTATTTCACTCACTGTCAGAAGACCCTCCACCCCACTGACATAATCTGCCCGGGTGGCCTCAGGAACTTCCTTACTCCCCTAATTATCTAAATAATTTTTTTTAATATACCACGTTTTTAAAACGGTGTAAAAAGAATAAAATAATTTCTTCTAGCCGCATACAGATTTAAAACGAAAAATGTGGGGCGCATGCAATAAATAATTGATGCATAAATAGTTTATTTAAGTAACTAACAATTTTATTGTAATGCAAATGATATGAACTGTTGTGCGAGTTTTCTCTCAATGACAGCTACTCCCTACACTCATTATTATTAAATATTACATGCGCCACACGTTTTTCATTTTAAATCTGTATGGGGCTAGAAGAAATTATTTTATGCTTTTTAGTCCGTTTTAAAAACGTGGTATATTTAATTAAAAAATATTTAGATAACTATTTTTTGCTTTTTAGTCTGTGTGGGAAATTTTGCAATCGATTTTAAACAACTTGATGAGATTATGATTTTAACTACACTTGGATCTTAGCCAAAAGGCCGAGAAGCGATAATGATGAGATTATGGCAGACACATGTAGCAGATTTCAGGTTTATTTCAGTTTCTCTTCACCTGAGCATAAATAGAAAATTATACCTACCCACCAATAATATATCAATCTGTTTAATATTTATTTTCCTGTAAATTCAAGTTACGTGACGCAGAGACCTTCATGAAAATAACTAGCAACAACGCTGCATTTTACTTCCCCCTTCTGGAATTTTAAGGCTAAAAAAATAAATGATTCTCACTCTGGTATAGCAACCCTCCCCTCCGAACTTCAATCCACTCTTCGATGTACCTCCAATCCTCGCTGCGGAATTTCTTGGAATCCACTTCTACAAACTCAAGATTCCTCCTCTCCTAAGCGGTATACAAAGACGAAAACCCCTTTTAGACTCTTCATTCTTCATCCAAGCCATCGCTATTCACGAGTGACGCCTTGACAGCTCCATCTATCGTAGCTCTGGGACGGTAAACACAAGATATTAAATAAAAAATTAATAAACAGACGGACAAGAAAGCGAGTTAATATTGCATTGTCATCTAGATCTGAGCTATGTTCAAAGTTTCAAGTATCCAGCTGATCGGAAAGTTAGTTTAAAATCGATTGAAAAATTTGTACCAAACATACAGACAGACAAGAAAGCGAGTTAATGAAAAGGTGGTAAAATACTCCCAACCACCACAAAAGGTCCGACTCCGTCTTCAGTCGACGCGGGCGCATTGGGGCCCTGTAGGGCTCAGAAGGTTAAAGCAAAACAATTTCTTTGATTAAAGAAATTCTTTGTTCATTTTAGTAAATTTGTCTTTTCCAGTAGCACAACAATATTGTAACATATTTTGGGTAATATTGAAGAATATTGTGAATACCGAATGCTATATCTAAATTTTTAAAGTTTTTTTAACGCAAAATTTTGGGTTTAGCTAAATAACTCATATTATTTAAGATTTTATTTCATAAAATTCAGTGAAAAATTTTTTCATTAAAAAGCTGAATACTGTATAAACAATATTAAAAATACTATATTCACACAATGTTGATCAATGTAGTGTTTACAATATTGTAAATTCTACGTTTAAAAACTTTGATAAATGTAGTGTCGATAATATTTTAAATTTTGCATTTAAGAATATAACACAACTTTTTATTATTCCGATTTTTTTTTACTTGAAGGGATCATACGACCTGTATACGTTTGTATATATCTGGTTTTGATTCTTCCGATTTGAAAAAAACATCCGATTTTTAATAAAATCTCCTAGACCATCATTCTTTTTATTAATTCAATAAATAAATGATAATTTGATAAAACTAACTTGGTATTTTAAAAAAAAATATTACTTTTGAAAAATTCTCCATCCAAACTTTTACTTATGGAATCGCACTTTGAAGAAAACTATCTATTACCTTTTCTTTATTGTTGAAATTTTAACTTTCATAAACAAAATTATTCCCTAAAAGATCAAAGCTTGTAGAGAAATAATAACTTTCTTTGTGTCCCATCCATATTTTTAAAAGTAATACTAATTTCATAATTTATTCCACTAGCAAAACGTAGTTAACAGCAAAAATCGCTCTCTCATTGACTTCAAATTATATTCTGAACTCAAAATAATAAGAATTAGATTAAATAAACAAGACAATTCAAAATAAAATATAGAGATGCAGCTGCTTTACTGCAATCTATGTTCGACATTCTAAGTCTCGCTGGTTGAGTGGATAAGGCGACCGGTTAGGTAAGGGCTCATATGCGTAACAAATGTCGATTGCAATATGGAGTGGAATGTCGTTATGGAAGCAAATTTTTTTTTCAATCTCTAATAAGTAATTAGGTTTAATATTAGGACCATTTATAATTTTGGGGAAATAATTAGTAAATTATTGAAACTAGGTTGAACTACATTGTATAATATTGCTTATTAATTTTTTGATTATTAACCCTCCAGCCGTTAGCCTTTCAGATTTCTACGTTTAACGAAATTGTCACGCTGAAAGAGAAGGTTTTTCTCCAAGTTGTCAGGTTTTGGACAAAAGGGTTTCAACCCCCTTTTTGTGGTTATTTGCGCGAAGTAGAGGGGGGAGCTATTAGACCTGTTATTGGGAGGCAGTGACAGATGACTTCTGGCCTCGATTCTTTGTGACAGGATCTTTTGTCAGAAGACACTTCTTTGAGCTTTCTCAAAAAAGTAGTTGAGAATGTCTTGCAGTTTCAAATGCAACATGTTAGAATGGGAATTGGTGAAAGATTTTAGATTTTTTTCTAAAATTTCTACAAGAACATTATAAGAAAAAAAATTGAAAAAATTTTATATGAATCTTTTGTTACAAATTAAATATGTACGTTTCAATGTTTTCTCCTCACTACATATTTAAAAAAAATATCTTTATCGCGACGAACTATGAAATTATTGATCGAATTTAATTCTTGAAACAAAAAGAATTATATATTGTTCGTCCAGCGCATTGCAAAAGTATTGTAGTACTTAAAATCGTGTTTTTAAAGCAATAATCAAAATTAGTAATACCATGTTATAATTTTGTTTCTTCAACGTTTAGAAAAACAATTTTGTAAATAGGGAATCTCGCAGGATATTTCAGATTTCGAGATAAAGATCTATGGTCTTTATCTGAATGTGATTACGATTTCATAACTTGTTGCATTTTCATAACTTAGTATTTGTAACCAAGGGTAGATCTAAGAATTAGTTAAATAGGGGGCTACTGTGGGAAAAATATCTTAGAAATTAAGAATAACTTAATTAAAATAATTATTGTAATACTTAATGTGCAAATGTATTTTGGTACTTAAAAATGTGTGTTTAAAACAATAATAACAATTAGTAGCACTACGTTATAATTTTGTTTCTTCCACATTTAGAGAAACAAGTTTTTAAATAGGGAAACTCACACGATTCGGATTTGAAGATAACGATTTATCTAGTTTATCTGCATGATGATAACAATTTTCTTTGTTAAATTTTCTTAATTTAGTATTTGTGACCAAGGTGGATCTAGGAATCTAATGGCGGGGAGAGACTGTGGAAAAAAATTTCTTTCTTTGAAATCTTAAAATGATAAGACTCCTTTAGGTTATGTACTTCTTTTATAATTTTTATATGGGATAAATTGACTTGCTGCGTTGTCATTCAATTAATTTTAACTGTCCATTTGTTCGTGTTCGTAAACCCAAGGAAGAAATATTTTTGATTTCACAATTTCGGAAAAAAGTCCAAATAAGAATCTTATGTAATGCCTAATAAACCTAAAATTCACAATTAAAAGAAATTATTCCTTTAAGAAAATATACGATTTTATATAATCAATGTTAATCTTTTCAGACCGAAACAGTTCAACAAGTTGATTGCATAAATTTTGTCCATTATCGTTTTTAAATACACTAATAAGTGAAAACAAATAAAAAATTTTTATTAAAAGGTATAAACGTACTCATATTTTAACCAAATCTTGTATAAATGTATAGTATTTATATTCAAAAATTAAGTTTCAAAAACAATTTGAATTTGATTGTTCTTAAATTAACGTAATCTTTAAAAGAGAAAATTTCAACTTTTTAAATTTTTATTTTATATTCCTTTTATTTGTGCTTTAAATTAAAAACATTTCTTTAGTTAGAGGCTAATAAAAATACGTATATGTGTGCATTTTTAAGGTTTATAGACACACACACACACA
>BGPR01010122.1:794-31242 GCA_013235015.1 Araneus ventricosus
TTGTTAACGTGCGGAACCCAACCGGGGGTACCAGAATTGACCCCTTCATCCCGCGATGATTCGCTTTGACGAGGTCTGGTCTCAAGAGTAGTCTCGAAACAGAGTACTCCTCCTCCATTGACGCAGAAAAGGTAAATACCGCTAAGCAAACGATGAAATAGAAGCACTGCCATTTTGTCTTCGCGGTGTTCCCCAAACTGATTCCTGGAGTATCCTGGAGATTCCTTCCACCCTCCCCCCTTAACTACTTTGTTGAGGGGGTATAAATAGATATAATAATATCCTGGGGGGAAGCGAAAATAACCAATAGTAAATAGTAGCTAGAAAAGCTTTTTTTTGTCTGTGCTTAATACCACCGTTTTTTAACCTAAAAATACCGTTCCAACTCAGTTTTAAGTTTTTTACTATGAGGATCACGTTTCCGTCTATAAAATGTACACTGTAAAAAATAAACGTTTTTCCCCCGGACTTTTTCGGTATATTTGACGGTTTAAAGCTGTTTTGTTGACAAAAAGGTTTTTCACCGTTTTCCGCTCCAGCCATAAACGATTTAAGGCTTGTTTCGTAGAATTTAAAAAATGCCTTTTCCCAAGAGATGGCGCTGAAGTTTACTAGGCTGTGACGTCATCTTTTTCATCAAATTTTCAGCCTTTTCGCCAAGAAGGAAATAAATGGTACTTTCTGGCACCTGAAAATAACTCAAGGGTTCCCTACCCTCATAAAAAAACCGCAAGGACATTTCTTTCACATTACAAAAAGAGTTTCATATTACAAAAAGAGGAGAAACCCTCCGCCTTAGGGTACGGCAAAAGGGTCGGGCTCTGGTTTAAGAGCAGGTCAGTCAAATTCTCGTTCTGTCAAAAAATTGTTTGAGAACTTTTTCTCCAGCTAGTTTTTCAGTCCATCATAATGTTTCGATAACAGTATTTTATGCTTCTAGAATGACAATGTACTGAATTAAAATTTAAATCAATAATATTAGCCTTCCTTGTTTAGAATTTCGTGTTAGTTAAAAGCAATAACAAGCAGTCTGAGCAAAACTAAATCTTGCTTTTCTGCAATCAACCACTAAAACGGTTAACAATTGGCTAAAAAACCAAATAACACTCACTTGGGAGGGGGGGAGACTTAACAAAAATATATAAATGCATTCCGCACACCTCTGAAATTATTGAAGAGCTTCTCTTGATTTAATTCTCATGCCAAGGCTCCACACCTCCTAACACAACCCAAATTTCTTTTATCTTTACGATAATATTTGTAAGATACACTTATATGATCAAAAGTATCCAGACACTTTTCGGATTTTCACACTTTTTAGAGCTTCTCAGGAAAAACTAGACCAACTGCCCTTAAACTTCGTCCATGTAAAAAATAGACTCTAATTCATATTTTACTGTGAAAATTCACTCACGAGGGCATTTAAGGTATCCGACTGTGTTCGGAGACATTTTTTTGAAAAATAACTTATATATATTTTTTTAATGTTATTTGTCAACTGCATATGTTTTAAAACTATGAAAATATTGTAAAATTAGGCTTTCAAAATAAGAAGGCTGATAATGGTTTACAAATTTCTTCAATGGTTTAATTTGCTGTGCACATTGCTTACATGGATTTTTGTAAAAATAGCAAGTTTATTCTGTTAAATAAACTTGCCTACTAATGGTTTTTCTTTAAAAATCCCATATTTTTTCGCATTTCTTTGCTTATAATATACAAATTTTTCCACGAAATAATACGAAACTTATATAATTTATAGAATACTTGACAATGTGTTAGAGAATTATTCCATTAAAATTTGAAGTTCATGCTAATATAGTATCACAATTTTCTTCTGTAATATTTTGCGAAAGCACTTATATTTCTATATGAACATTTTGGAGTAACTTCCATATTGCAAAGTTTCATCCAGTTATGTATATTAAATCATAATAATTATAATATTAATCAATGCGATGAACGTAAAATCAAAAGTTATCATACTCTAATAGGTTTTCCTCATTTTAAAAAAGATTATTTTGACTATAGAGAATATATTTTTTTAACTTCAACCCTAAATAATTTAGACGTTGGAGAGGTGGAGGAAAGTTTCACGTCTATAAGGTGCGTGGCTAGTTATGATGTATGACGCTTATCTATTGGTTTTGCAATAAAGAACCTTTTAGGTGTGCACTTATTTGGCACACAAATATTATGACCTGCCCATCCTATCCTTTGTACTTTTATAAATTTAATAACATAAGTATAGTTCAAACACTTACACAGATCATGGTTATATATTCTTAGCCACACATCATCCAACTCTATTACATCAAAACACTTTTTAATTTTTTTTTTTTTAAGGTTACAATGAAAATTGTTTTATTTCTTCATAAAATATATTACAATGTTAATTCTTTTGTTTTGAATTTTTTAATCGTGCGTGGATATGTTACAATTGTGTGTAGGATCGGTCGATGATATGAAAAGTAACATGCATAATTTAATAATTCGGGACTAATGTTTCTTGTAAAAGTTGAATCATTATATGAATTTCCCAGAATATTAGGATAATTTTTTGGCACCATGTTCAAATCTAAATGCTTCTTCATGAAACCGAATGCTTTCTCATTCCTTTTGACATCTACATTAAAGTCACCCATGACAATAATTGGAACATCTTTAACTATATGAAACTCTTCATCGAACTAAAATAAGACATTAGTTATGTTTTCAACATATGTAGTTACCGAGATATAGAGGATCGCATCACCAATTCATTCGTATTTTTGCCCAACTTTGCGACTCACTAGTCGCAAAACTACAATCCCGATTTTCAATTTTTTTTTTCTAACTTCTGTTGCTACCCTTTATCTCTAAAATAAGACATCAGTTACGTTTTAACATATGTATTTATCGAGATATAGAAGATCTCCCACACAACGTTTTTTGTGTCGTTTTGGCATGTGAATCAAATTCCTTCCTGAGACCCCAATGGGAAAAACGTAGTCCTACGTTAAAAAAAAAAAAAAAATCAGACGGCAATACGGGATTTACAGGCAGGACGGCACTAATACTTCTACTCTAATATTATATACTGATGACTGAAATGATATCTGATATTATATACTGATATTCCCGATTAGTTATTTTTCAGTAGAAATTAACTACATTATGTAAAAGTTTAAGCACAATTCAGTAAGTTTTTTTTCTTCTTCATAAAATTGACTAGTGGAGTTTTATAACAAGTAAATGAGAATATTACAAGAATTCCATAATTAAAAATGCGTTGATTTGATGATTAATAAAAATATTTCATAAGATTATAAAAATTCTAAATTTTTAATGCAGTTTAAATGGTCTAACTTCTCGATTCGCTTCAAATTTCAGAATTATTTCACCCTCTGTTGCTTCCTTTGGTCCTCCCCTTTAGTTTATAATTCATAATTATGAATATTATGCAATCTTGAAATCAATATTTTCTGGAATTTTCCACCGCGTGGCGTCATTCGTACAGAAAAAATGTAATTAAATTAATCAGTTAAGTGATATTTAAGTCCTGAAAATATTAAAACAATGCAGTGTCATCGAGAGCACATAAGTGTGCAAAATTTTAAAACTTTAGCACACCAGTGAGTGAGTGAAAAATAGATTTAAAAAATTCCATCTTTGCAAAAATGAAACAACTCAAGGTAAAAGATACAAATAGATCTAAATTTAAAAACAGCAGAGAACAAAGTAAGTAATCAAAAATCTTGATAAAAAATCAGGATACGTGCAAAAAGCATGAGCAACATGTTTTCTTTGTGATTTATTTTCGATAGATTAATCTGCATTTATAACATTTGAGGGTCAATATTTAATATGTTAGAAAAGTTGGGATAAAGGAACTTTTTAAAGTTAATTTTTTTAAAGCTACTTTGTAAATTTTTTTTGTTACTTCCTTAAAAAAAAAAAACAGAACCCGAGGTGGCCTGGTGGTAGAGTCTCGGCTTCTGGGCCGGATGGTACCAGATTCGAAACCTGATTCCATCTAAGAACCGCAATATATGTGGACCTAGTGTAATCTGGTCAACGAATGAATCGATGGTCAAACGTCCTATCATTGATGTGGTGCTGAAGTTCGGAGAGGAAGGTATCGGCCCAGGTATCGTCCTCGTCATCTGACCACGGCTCAGAAGCGTCCCGATGTGGCCCTCCCGTTGTTTCAAAATGGAACGCAAATATATTAAATAAACTAAAATAGTAAAACATTTAATACAATAAGAGTCAATCTGAATTTCTGGATGAACGAGGATTCAAGGAGTTTCGAAGTTATATTATGGACTATATTGCATTTATCTTCTAACGGATGCAGATGACAAAGAACTGCCATTCCTATTTCAGATGTGCTAACCGTACTAGCTTCGTCCTTTTAACCTACGACTGAATTAAGAGATTGAAAATTTTGTACTATCGATGATAGTACAGTGTTTTGATGTTTTCAAAATTAATTTCTTGTCAATTGATTAATTTAATCAAATTTTGATTCCATATGAGTACATACGCGGCACGTCATCGCTCCTCCTATCCCGGGTTGAAGTTCAAGAAATGTATAACTCCAATAAGTATCCTATTGTCAAAATAATATTTCTTAAATAGGGAAAACTATTTGAGTACGCTTAATTTGGACGATTGAGAGTCTATCACAATTTTTAATGACCTAAGTAATAATTTTGTATGTAATATTCGTTGAATTTGAATAAAAAGTAATAAAATTGTTAACATCCTGAATAATAATAAAAGAAATTATGATACTACATTTTTCTAAAATGAATTATTGCATTGTATGAGAGTGCAACTGATTGGAACTAGCTCAGTTTTTATTTGAAAGTCACATCAACAGGGAAAACTAAAATTACCTTAGCTCTTAATTGTATAACTGCGTACGAGTTATTAATTACATTTCGGAATATATCAAATTATCTAACAAATATTGTTTCAATAATAGCCAATAAAATCGCGCTGAGGCACAACCGACGGTTGTGGCTGAGGTGTGGAGACCCACGTAAATACAAAACAGAAGCCCTTTTTCACAACAATGAAACCAGGATCAATTACTCTCAAGCATATACATCCCAGAAAAAAGCAAGTCCCTTTTCAGCGTTGACCCCATGTGGTTAAACAGGGTTTCTATGTTTTAAATTGGCGAAGGGAAATCTAGTAAGGACCAAACCGTCAAGTGAAAAAACCGCCAAACCTGAAAATTTCACTTCTTCGCTGATTCGATTGAATCAGATACAGTGCCCCCTAGCGAACAAAAAGAGTATTTTAATGATTTCAATATATTTATTCGGTTTATAATTATAATGAAGTATCAATGCAAACAAAATACTGCAATATATTGGGGGGAAAAGTATTTTGTAGATCTCCACAGAGTTTCAAAGTAGTTAAACGTTTTTTTCCAAGAAGAAATATACATTCGTAATTATTAATTGTATCCATCTTTGCGTATTTATTTTGATTTTCGTATAATTTTTATACGGAAACGGCTTTCAACTAATTGTAGAATAATATTTCTGTAACAATCATATGAAATTTTGTAATCATCAGCAAATTTTT
Source organism: Araneus ventricosus (assembly GCA_013235015.1). Classification (NCBI taxonomy): domain Eukaryota; kingdom Metazoa; phylum Arthropoda; class Arachnida; order Araneae; family Araneidae; genus Araneus; species Araneus ventricosus. Next base: position 6,378 of record BGPR01010122.1, read on the forward strand.
TCTACCCCAAAAGATGGGTTCGGTGGAGCCCTTCGCTTCATTTTTTTCGCGAAGACAGCCTTAAAACCGTCAGTTCAAATTCTTTTTTTCGTCATACGGTATTGCTTTCCGTACGATAACTTTACCTTTTCTTAAATGTAATTTTATTGCATTCATTTCATGTTTTTAATAGGGTTCCATCTCCGCTATAGTGGAATAAGTGAATGTATTGACTTTAATTATGCATGAACAAAAAAAAAATAATAATAATTTAGGAAGAAAAAATATATCACCACTAATACTTTCTCTCACTTTCAAAATAAGCTTAGAAGTTTGAAGAATAATGCAGATTTTAACATTTTGCAAAGAAAACTTAATTTCATTCGATTCAGAATCAACCATTTTCCATATGAAACACGTATCATTTAGTAGGAAAACTGACACATTAAAAAACTTTTTTTATTTAAAACAAAGAAATAAATTAAATATCATATTAAACAGGGCATGGTTTAACTGTTTATACATGTTGCAGTAACCTGTTGTCACTCATAAAAGCTAACCTTAAAACACGTGTTCTGACAATAGTTGATTTTTACACCACTTGGTGGCGCCACTAGAGCTATAGTGACTTCAAAACTCAAATAGATTATTTTTACCACAGTCTGTGAAATCTCCGGTGGTCTAGTGGTTAGAGCGACTGCCTTCTAATTCTATGAACGCGGTTTCGATTCCCGTCTCGGAGGAGTTCGAAGTTTTGTCACCATCTTGCATCGAAATCGTCCAAGTAAGTTCAATTAAAATTTAGATTAATTAAGCTAATTGAAATTAATAATTAAGCCTTGATTAATTAATATTCCTAATTGATAAAACATATCAGCACGTTTCAACGCAACTCGAACAGAAGGAGAAAAACAACTCAGTCGATGATGCCATTTACTTCGATGATTTAATTTTTACGGAGAAACCTTGATCTCATATGGCAAAAAACCGGTGTGCCTATGGATTTACTTCGTAACTTTTACGGTTATGCGCAACCAACCAAGCTGCCAGTTTAAAACCGAAAATTTTATGGGATTTTTTTTACAGTGTAGGTCTTGCCATTTGAAAATTTCGAAATTTTGTCACTGTAACCGTAGCTGTGAGAGCTGGACTATTGTTTTGCAAACCGTTCTTGAGCGCAAACCGTACAGTACCTTCATCCAAAATGTTATTCCGCTCCCTATAACGGTATGGTCGCAAGGGGGTGGGAAGTCATATGTCGGCGAAGTTTTTATAATCGCCCTGTATTAGGTAGGTTTAGTTCAAATTAAGAAAGTATGTGCAACAGTTTAAGCAAACATATTGTAAAGGAAAAATGAAACAAATGTTAATTGAAAGGATTTTTATTTCTGCGCGCCCTCGAAGTACACGATACAGTTATTTCTTTTTAACGCTAGTAATTTTTGCTTGGGACAACAACTGACGCAATTAAAATGTCGCCTTAAGAGGCACAGAGTTTTTAATGTCTCCCGTAAAGTGTCCTCTTTCTTCCTCTGTTTGGGTCACTCTCCATTGCAAAATCAGACAGTGCCTTTCAAACAATTCTTCCAACTTCTCGTAAGTGAAAGGCATTTTGCGTTCTTCGCTTCCACTGTCGGCTGGGTCACAATATCTTTCGCTTCTTCCGGGTCTGTTCTGGTACCCCCGGTTGGGCTGGGAAACGTCACTTTTTACTTTCTCGTATACGAAGTATACAAAGAGAAAGTATTGTAATCGACAAAAAATTCGAACTCGAGATTTTGACGAATCTCCACGTTTTACACCTCCCTCAGTCCGAAACACACAATTTTGGAACCATGTCTGTCTGTGTGTCTGTATGTCTGTGTGTGTGTCTGTGAATACGATAACTCGAAAACTATTAGAGATAAAGGGATGAAATTTGGTATGTGAACTTGAAACATAATTTGTAGGTTTCTATCAAATTTTGGACAAAATGTGTCAACGGGAAGTCTGTCAATCTGTACGTCCGCGGTCATGTGCACACTATAACTCAAAAACTTGAATAGCTAGATGGATAAAATTTGGTACACAGTTTTATCGCCATGAATGTAGGTCCGTATAAAATTTTGGGCCAAATCCGTCAAAGGGTTGACTGTCTGTCTGTCTGTATAATCGCATACTTGTTCAGTTTTGAAATAACTCCCTGCGCATGCCTACTGGTGGCAATGCCTGTGCAAAGAAGAAGGGAAGCTCCGAAAACTTGGCAGTTTGCCAAAAACCAATTCTGGCGCGATTTTGTAAGGAAGCAAACAGTCCTGGGAGTCTCGCCAGGTCCTGTTGCGCAAAAGAATGCGCAGGGGATTTGAATTTGTTTTGATCCTTCAAACCACGCGTGGTTCCAACTTCGGTTTACTTGCAACGGAAGTTTATTTGACGTCTTTTATTATTCTAGATTTCTCTACATGTGTTAGGAGTATACGAGAAAGTTTAGGGGAGACAACTCCCGCTGGTGCCGCACGTTAACAACGGGAAAAGTGACGTCTCCCAACTCAATCGGGGGTACCAGAATAGACCCCTTAATTTCTCGATTAATTCTTTGACTTCCACATCTGACAATCCTTCGTCGCCAATTGCTTTTGCAATTTGTGCGACTCCTTTGGCTTCCTTTCCAATCGGCCGAAATCCTTTCAAAGTGTTGACGACTTCTGTCAACGCTTTGCAGGGTACCGCGTTTCTTGCGTTCGAATAATTCAATGGAAAGAAACAATTAAGATAACGCGTGTGTGCGAAATCGCGTTCTGCACATCCTGCAAGGGTTTACTGCAGAGGTTCTTTACCTATGGTACGCATACCCATAGGGATACGCGAAAGTAATGCTGGTAATGGCGGAAAACACAAAACATAGGAATATTCTAGAATTTCGTTTCCTCAGGTTCGATTAAAAAATGAAGATGAAAATGGCGCGACTCCGAAAGCCTATTCCCGAAATAAGAAAAAGAAAGAAATAGGTTAATATTTAGTAATAGAGCCATCTTTCACTCTCAGCATAAGTTAATGCAAAATTATTAAAATTCTGTCTTCATTTGTTTCCACTCGACCTAATACTATTTTAAACCAGCGGGAGTGGTCTCCCCTAAACTTTCTCGTATACTCCCCAAAAAGGTGTCATTTTCCCTCTAACTAGGGTTGCCATGCGTCCCGTATACTATTTGTCCCATTTGCTTCCTAAACTCTGAGTCATTATAATTTTAAAATGACCTGCTCCCACTTTTATGATTATGTGTAAAAAGAAATTGATAACAATTAAAAAAATTGCGTAAGTTCTCAATTTTTAAGCGCGCTGAGGTACCACAACTTTATATAAATTTTTTGGAATGAAGTCTTACTACAAATATCATGCAAGATTTCACCATACCTTCCATCTGGAAGATGTCAGTCGGGTTCAGGGGGTTGCCATAATTTCCGAAGCGCGTCCGAAGCTACAATACTTCGTAGACCGCCAAGGTCAAAAGACAACTATACTAACTTGCGTAAAATAAGCGAAACGCTCGCCAACACACAGTTGCAATGTGCATTTTGAAACAAATATGCAATTTGAACATCTTTTTTTCAATGGATTGAAACGAAATTTGAGCACAGATCTATAATTTATATTAGCAGACGTCATACCAATTTTTATTTATCTAAGCCAAAGGGTTTAGGAGATATAATTTTTACAAGTATGCGATTATACAGACCGACAGACAGTCAACCCTTTGACGGATTTAGCCCAAAATTTTATACGGACCTACATTTATGATGATAAAACTGTGTACCAGATTTTATTCACCTAGCTATTCAAGTTTTTGAATTATAGTGTTCACATGACCGCGGACAGACAGACTTCCCGTGGACGGATTTTGTCCAAAATTTGGTAGAAAGCTACGAATTATGTCTTAAGTTCACATACCAAATTTCATCCCTGTATCTCTAATAGTTTTCGAGTTATCGTGTTCACAGACACACACACAGACAGACATAATTCCCAAATTGTGTTTTTCGAACTCAGGGAGGTCTAAAACGTGTCGATTCGTCAAAATCTCGAGTTCGAATTTTTTGACGATTACAATACTTTCTCTTTGTATACTTCGTATACGAGAAAGTAAAAAGGGAATAAAATGTAAAATCAAAAATCAATCCTATAAATTTTATTAAATTCATTAGAGTGGTTTCACTCTTAAGGTAACCTAAGCTCTTGGCGTTATTAATAAAAAAAAAATTTGCCCTGATGTATGGCTGGAGGGATGGTGTACCATAAGTGGTACTCAAAAATAAAAGGACTAATCGAGGGGTACGCAAAGTGCAAAGAAGGTGGGGCCCAACAACCTGCCTTGTGGAGCGTTTTGAACGGTTTTTTTGCATCACGCTATAAACATTTTCTCAATCGAAGTATGAAAAAAAGATTGGTCAAAGAGCTTCGCCGTAAGCCAGAAAGCAGCGTTCTTCTTCCTTACCTGACCGGAAGAGCGTTCTCCTTCCGCTTCGCGCCGAGAGGTGGAAGAAGTGTGTCAGTCCGCTTTCTAGCGTTCTCGGCAGCGCACGGCTTGCGGAGCGGGATTCTTGCTGGAGCCGCTTTCCAACCTCCAACATGACGGCCATCGCCCGCAGATGGAGCGATATCGGGAGCTTGAAGTAAGTGAAAAGTGTTTTCATTGCCCGTTTGTCTTTCGAATCAGCTGCAGCTCGGGAAAGCGACGTTCGGTCAGTCGTGCAGTTTCTCTAATGAAATAGGCAGCATCTCCTAGCTTGCGTTTGTCTGGTCTGGTCCGATGTACGGAGATACCTTTTGGCGATTCGTTAATAATCCCATGAAATAATTCAATAACCGACAATATTCCCTACATTCATTAAAAATCGAACCTCTCCAGCTGGCAGCTCTCGTATCCGAAGTATACAAAGAGAAAGTATTGTAATCGTCAAAAAATTCGAACTCGGGATTTTGACGAATCTCCACGTTTTAGACCTCCCTGAGTCCGAAAAACACAATTTCGGAATTATGTCTGTCTGTGTGTCTGTGAACACGATAATTCGAAACTATTAGAGATAAAGGGATGAAATTTGGTATGTAGTCTTTAAACATAATTTGTAGGTTTCTATCAAATTTTGAACAAAATCCGTCAAAAGGAAGTCTGTCTGTCTGTATGTCCGAAGTCATGTGGACACTATAACTCAAAAACTTGAAAAGACAGATGGATAAAATTTGGTACACAGTTTTATCGTCATGAATGTAGGTCCGTATAAAATTTTGGGCCAAATCCGTCAAAAGGTTGACTGTCTGTCGGTCTGTATAAGCGCATCTCCAACGAGTCCGGTATCTCCACGCGCATGCGTATTGAACGCAATCTTCTGTGCACGATATTTATTGACTCCTGCTTGGCGCTTTTTTTCCATCCGATTCTCCATGCGCATGCGTACTTGGTAGCAATCTGTGCGCGCGGAAGGATTGTCCTTGAGCCAAGAAAGAGTAGAAAACGGTATTCATTTAATCGGAACGCATCTCTTCGAATTTGATTTTTTACCTAAATATTTTCTGATAGTCATTGGACCCTGGGTTACAATAGGTTCGAATTTTTTTATCCACGCGGGGGAGGGGAACCAGCACCTTTTTCGAGAAGTATACGAGAAAGTTTAGGGGAGACTACTCCAGCTGGTTTTCTTTTCAAACCCGCAAAACGCGTTTTTGAGGTCGTGCACTTGTTGTGATTGTTACTCTTTCGTTGCGTCTCTTGATAGACAGTGACAAAAACGGCAGCGTGGACGTAAGAAAAAGTCGAACGGTGCCTTATCAGGGGAATACGAAATAGGAGGAACTGTATGTATCGAATTTTTGAAAAACAAAGAGCACTGTTAGAAAGCATATTGAATGTACATGAAAGTCATAAAATCTACGAGTTATCTCGCCACAAGTTTATCCGTTTTATAGGAACTGCTCAGTAAAAGTTAATCTGCTGCTAAAATACTTTCGTAAAATTTTTTAACAATTTGGACATTTGAGAGAAATTCTTGATTTACATTCCTACGACAATCCACGAAAAGAGCTTTCATCGTTGATGGATTATTCATCAGTCAAATACAACTCTACATCTCTCAAAAACTCTTATTTTATATCAAAAATAAGCAAGATATAGAAAAATTGACATTTCCTCTACCAGCATCCACGAAATCCGTGAATATTCCGTGAAGTCGGTTTATTTGATGATTTGTCTTTGAAAAAGCGTAAAAATTTGTAATTAGTGGATTTCTTAAAAGTGTTTTAATAATTGTTATTATTTGCATTGTAAATCTAATTGTATTCCAACCTTTTCCTCACAGATTCATTTTTTATTAAAATTCAGAGGCTTTGTAAATCATTTATATTGTTACAAGAATAATTGAATCTAAAGGTAATATCTATTAGTAATAGAGACTCTTCTTTTGAAAAACGACATTTTAAAGTTTCATTAGATATGTTACCTTATGATAACTAGTGGAAAATGCTTGAAATTCATGTCACTTTTTTTCTAAAAATTCTATTTGCAAAAAAGAACAACTATGAATTAATTTCTACTATTCTTTATTTTCCTTCTTATTGAAATTTAAAGGCCTTTAAAAGTGAACGAAGTGGCGTTGATTTTCGATTGTAGCGAGCATGATGCTTAAATTATTTAATAGATATTTTCAGTTCTTCAACTGAATTTAATTTAATAGGTTAGCTATCTATACGAGTTAAAGAAAAGAGCAAGTAAAAGATATTGCGCAAAAGGAAAGCTTTCATATTCATCGTTTATTTGAAGGAAATATTTAATTTTCCTCTAAATATGAATTATTCCTCCATCATTTTAATGGAAGGTCTTTTTTGAATGTTTGACAACTGTGGACAAGTGTTGATTATTCTTTCGCATAGCTGAATAGGACAAACTTTGCTTTCAAAATACAGCTTACAAGTGAAGGGCATTATTTTTGTACGAATATATTAATTTATTTTCTCTCTCGCTCCGACCTCGAGAAAATCCATCTGTGCTTTCTCCTAAAATTTATTTTCCCACCCAGCGAGAGCAAACATGAAAACAAATGCCGATCGTTTCTCAATCATCTGACCCTCTAACATCTGCCTGTGGCTCTTCATTGTTTGAAAGTTGAGTGATCGCGTTGAATGCAGCAACTGAGTTTTTTCTTTCTTTCTTTTTTTCTGTTTGTTTCATCCCGTTCCACAAACCTACTTCAAAAACTCGCTACCTCTTAACTGTCACCGTTAGAGCTCTTCTTCACTTTTCCTCCTTCTTCGTCGCTTTAGTGGAAAAGATGGGGTCGCCCCGCAATGCGGGTCCAGAGCAGGGCTTCTTGACCTTTTCAAATTTTGTACCACATCAATAGGAATCAAAAATATATGTAACATCATTAGTGTTGCCGTAATTGCCAAGCTTTGATACGGAACGTTTAAGGTATCCGAACACGTTGAAAAGTCGATTTTCGACCAAAATTCCAATTTTTTAATTTTTGATGTTTTCGATAGTTCATTCATTTACCTTCCTAAAACATATTTACTTTTGTCGGTACGTTAATTAGAAGATGAGATATTAATTGTTTTATAACAAACCGGAAGTGGGAGTTTAATTAACCGGAAGTTGTCATTTAAAGGGACAGAAACCTGTCAAAAACTCTTTTAAACTGCATTTTTTCAAGTTAATATGATGTCAGTATATTTTTAGGAATTTTTTTAAAGTTTAGATCCTTAATTTGAACGCGTGGAAAAACTAAAATTTGATTTTTCTCAAAATTAAATTTTATGCATATTTTTCAAACATGATAACTCAAGATATTATCATTCGATTGCTCTGAAATTTTGTGAACACTTTCGTCAAATGTTTCTCTAGTGAATGTACTAGAATAATGTATATTGTAACAATATTTTTTAAATTATGGTCTTTTATCTGAAAAATGGCATAGAAAATTTGCTGAAAATCTTATAATGATTGTTCGATTAGCTCTAAAATTTCTATTTATCCGAAGAATGTTAAGATTCTAGTACAAGCACTAGTCCATAGGATGTAGTTTATTTTAATATTAGTTTTATTTGAATTATTACAAAATTTGACCTCTAGCATGTTTCAAGTTTTGGGGAATTTCCTCTAAAAAGCAGCAGAAATTCAAGATTTTTGTAAATTTGTAATAATTTATACTCAAAAATCATACTCTAATATTAATCTTTATTAAATTCGAATCTAAAAAACATATGTTGGTGTTTCTATTTCACAATTTAAAAAAAAGTGCTCCGAACGTGTTCGGATACTTTAAGTGCTAAATAAATTTAAAAAAGTGGGTAGGTAATAGTTTATTTTACTCCGATAAAAATATCACTAAAGCTTAAGCAATCTAATAAAATGAACAAGTAAAATAATAAAAAATAATACAAGGCTAATACTTTTTAGCCCAAGCATATTTAAATGGCCATATTCTTCTTTTACATAATTCTAAAATTAGGCGCAAGTCATTTTAAAATTATAATAACAAATTAAAATTGCTTCAACTGTCTCCACTGACAACCTGTTTCTTTCGTCCGACCATTGAGTTGACATTGGGGGAAGTATTCCCTCCACATATGCATTGTGGGCTGGAATGGCAACTACGAATTCGTTTAGCTTTATTAGGCATGACTTCTGATCAACATAAGAGAGAAAACGGGACAAATAATAATACGGGACTGAGTAGTGAAATATGGTGACAGTCCCGTATATACGGGACGCATGGCAACCCTAAACATCATGAATGCATTTTCAGACTCAATCAAAGATCAATGCATTCTAAATGAAGTGCTTATAATCGAACAATAAAACATTATAAATTTATATTATTCAATTGCATTCGTAAATGAAACTTTTATATCATAATCTTATTATAAATAAAAGTCATTGTGGGTTTGTGGCTATGTTCCACATCTCCTCCTAAACCAATGGTCTGTTTTCAACCAAATTTTGTACGCTTGTTATTTAAAACAAGGGGAAGACACTTACGAACTTTTCTAAGTCCAAAAGTTAATTAAACAGGCAGTTAATTAGAAAATAACGGAAACCGTTTTTCCGCCGTAACTTCCGCGCCTAACTAAATTAGGATTTATTAGTGTTGTGATTAATGCGACGACCGAGTCCGTTCCGTTGCAGCCAATTTCGATATGTCGGGCTTTATATTCTTTCGTTTCATACGAAAGTCAGGTTCATGTTGCAACCGTATCATATATTTATTTTTAATTAATAACATGGCTAAAAACCCAATTTCGCAAAGATGTGATGCGTTTCAATGCATTAAAAAGTGCATCGCTTTGACGAAAATATATTTATATCTGCTTTTTAACCAAAAATTGCGTGTTATCTTTTTGCAACTCATTAATGAGATTTCTGTCACATGTAATACAGTAGAGTCTCCCTACAACGAAGTCTCTCTACAGCGAATTTCTCCCTATACCGAAATTTTTAATCGGAATGTTAAATAAAATTCAAAATATTCTCCATATAACGAAGTGGTTGTCTCCCTATAACGAATTTTTTCAGAGGTTTATCTTTTCGATTTTTGTCATTTTTGAAGAAAGTTGATAATTTCTGCGCAACCAATTCGCTCACACGTGCCTGTTTCTGGAACCACTCACCCTTAAAAACGTGAAAATTTTTCTGAAAATTTAGCATCACGAAATGCAAAGGAATGTAAAATAACGGAATTTTGCAAGTAAAATAAACGTAAGTACATACTAGTACAAACTATTCTCTAAATTGGTGAATTGTCTTAACTTTTGAGCATTTTATTTATACAATAAAAATTAGTATAATTTTAACAAATTTATAATATATATTACTTCATTTTTAATTGAAAATCATAATTAAATACATTTGAACTTATCGCACCTATTGAAAAGTTTGGAACATTTACTTAAATAACTGCAAAAATCTCTAATCTCCGTATAACGAAATTTTCTCTATAACGAATTTTTCATTTGGGACCAAGCGATTTCGTTATAGGGAGATTCCACTGTACTTATCTAAAATCTGATTCCTTTCTTGAACCGAAAGAAAAATTTACATCTGGATAACAAATGTTAAAAGTGGCTTCATTTTACATTCGTTTTGAACGTTCGTCTAAGTTTTTCGAGTGAAAATTGTACCACCAAAAATAATTAATCCGCCACTGGTGGTATATGTACCATAGGTTGAGAACCCTTGGTGGAAATTATTTGGCAGCTTCCGGCAATTCTTCCCTGTTGTCGCGGTTTCGCTGCGGTTACATGGCTGTTGTGGCCTCAATAGAATGGATGGAGAGGGAGGTAGGTCCGTTGTTGAAATGTGTGTCGCTCAACACGACTGAAAGTGCCCTCTCGCATGTGAGCACGTTTCTCCGCACGTTTGCGATTTTCTAGGTTTCAACTGAAGAATGGTGCCGGGTTAAGCTAAGCCGTCACACGTGGGTTTAAAGGCGTCCAAACAGATGAGAGTGCCCCATTAATAGGGTTGCCGTGAGTCCCGTATATACGGGACTGTCACCGCGTTTCGCTACTGAGTCCCATGTTACTATTCGTCCCGTTTTCGGATGAATCTCAACCAATGGGAAGACGTATCTACAGGTAAAAAACATCTATATTAGCAACTCCGAGATTCTATTCGTCCAGTTTCTATATCTAAAAGGTTATTTCGAGAAAAATAATACCAATCAAAACTACGAAGCAACTGTGAAATTGAATATGGAAGAGAAATGGCTGAAGTTTTTTGCAGATAATTCAAAGTATGTTGATCACAGGTCATGTCTAATAAAACTATGCGAATCTGCATTTGCCATTCCAGCGCGCAATGCAAATGTGGTGAGAATCTTTTCCCTGATGTCAACTCAATGGTAGGACGAAAGAAACAGGTTGTCAGTGGAGACATTTGAAGCAATTTTGACGTGTCATTATGATTTTTAAATGATTTCTGCCGAATTTTATAATAATGTGAAAGAAGAAAACAATATAATTAACAAAGTAAAATCACCTTTAAAATATGACTGGGCTAAAGAGAATTATCCTTGCATCTTTTTTATTATTATTTACGCGTTCATTTTATTCGATTGATTCGACTTTATTGATCTTTTATTAGAATAAAATAAAATCATTACGTGCCCACTTTTTTCATGATTTATTTATTTAGGACTAAGTTCCGTACCAAAGCTTGGCAATTACCCATTACGGGCTTCGACATTACTGATCTTAAAACAATCATTTTCACACTTTGTGGACGTTTGCATTAAGTGAAGACTAAAAGTGGTAAGCGATGTGAAAAGATAGAACACCGTAAAGTACTTTACAATGTGGTAAACGTGAAAATCGCCTGGCAGTCCTCTAAGAAGTTCAAAAGAGCGCGTAAAGAGGTCGATAGTGTGAGCAGGTTTTTGGGGTTTCCCGGCATTTTCGCTTTCGGCACTTGCAGAATTTACCGCTTGTAATCCTCAAATATCCTTCGCAAAAGAACTACCGTAAAACCCCGGCTAACAGAACTCGGGTTGACCGAAACCCGGGTTATCTGAAATGCCTCTGAAAACGCAAATCCAAAAAAACTTTTAGGGGAGAGTGGGGTAAAACAGGGTATCCTTGATTCCGGCGCTATTAGTTCCCCTTTCTAGCGGACAGATACACTCTATGACACTCTACTAGTCAAGCGGGAGTGTTCTCCCCTAAACTTTCTCGTATACTTCCCCAAAAAGGTGCCGTTTCTCCTTCCCCCGCGTGGCGAAAAAAATTCGAACCTATTGTTACTCAGAATCCAATGACTATCAGAAGGTTTTTCATTACAGTGATTGAAAAATATCTAGGCAAAGAATAAAATTCAAAGAGATGCGTAACGGTTTTCCTCTCTTACCGCCTCAAGGACAAACTTACGTAATTCGCTACTCAGTAATGAAATTCCTCTCCGTTCTTCCAGTACGCATGCGCGTGGAGACAACGGATTATCATCAAAAGTAAATTATACGGGCCAACAGGCAGTCAACCCTTTGACGGATTTGGCCCAAAATTTGATACGGACCTACATTCATGACGATAAAACTGTGCATAAAATTTTATCCATCTGGCTTTTCAAGTTTTTGAGTTATAGCGTTCGCATGACCTCAAACATACAGACAGACAGACTTCCCTCTGACGGATTTTGTCCAAAATTTGATAGAAACCTACAAATTATGTTTAAAGACCACATACCAAATTTCATCCCCGTAGCTCTCATAGTTTTCCAGTTATCGTGTTCACAGACAGACATGATTCCAAAATTGTGTTTTTCGGACTCAGGGAGGTCTAAAACGTGGAGATTCGTCAACATCTCGAGTTCGAATTTTTTGACGATTACAATACTTTCTCTTTGTATACGAGAAAGTAAAATAGGAGCATTCATAGTGGCGTGGTGTTGCTGTTGAATTCACTGCGTCTGAGAAGGTTTATTTATTTTAAGACGTCAATTCTTTAATGTTCATTTGATTTTAAACCATCCTTATTTAATAATCATTACATTTATGAAAACTATATCTAGTCCAGCTTTTTATACGTTTACTAAGTTTACTAAAGATTTATACCCTATCAAACAATAAAGATTTAGTCCAATATTTGCGCGGTTCTATTTCGTTCTTTATAACCTCTGCAAAACCGGGTACTCAGAGTGGCGTAAGATCGGGGTAGTTAGTAATGATGATTCTTCCGATGAAGAAGACGATAAAAACGCATCAGTTGTTGATTATCTATATTCTAATGGCGTATTTTCTAATTTAAATAAATGAGAAAGGTTAATCCAATGTAGAAACTGTCTTAGCTAGATTATTTTCAAACGATCAGCCTGTCACAATTTACTTAGATACTCATTACATTATTAAATCGCTTACTATCACAACACACACATGATGAGGAATTCAAAAAGTTTTTAAGAGATCACGATATAATTTTCATTTTCCATTGGATGATTCAGTTGAGCTGCTCATGAAAATTTAATTCAACTTAATTAAAAAAACGTGTAATTTTTTTCCCGCAAGTAATCTGAAATGTAAAATTAATGCGATATTATCTACAAAATAGGAATCGAAACATTATTATTACTTCATCTTTTGAATGGTAACAGCAGACAACTCGTTTTATGATTTTACATCTTTTCATAGCGTCATTTCGCTATTCCTGATAACTAAGGTTGCCATACGTCCCGGAAATACGGGACTGTCGCCGTATTTCGCTGCTCAATCCCGTATTACTATTTCTACCGTTTCTTCCCTAAACTCTGAGTCATTATAATTTTAAAATGACTTGCGCCAAATTTTATAGTCAAGTTAAAGGAGAAAATGTTGTAATATATTAAGAAACTAAAATCGACTTTAAAATATGACTGGGCTAAAAAGGATTAGCCTGGCATCTTTTTATTATTCTATTTTATTAGATTGTTTAAACTTCATCGTTTTTTTTTTATCAGAGTGAAATAAACCATTACATACCCACTTTTTTTTGTCATGTTTTATTTATTTAGCGCTTAAACGTCCCGTATCAATGCTTGGCAATTATGGCAACCCTACTGATAACTTTTGAAATCAAGTGCATCGTTATAATACTTTTCAGATGACATATTTTGTGACGAAACGTGCTCTGCTTTTGTTACATTGGAGCTATCGAGTTCGGAATAAAAATTAGCCTGGAAAGTCGAACCTTGACACTGAAAAATCTCAAGTAGCGAAATGGATATTTTTCTGCATTTATTGCAAACGAAATAACAGCGTGCATTCTACTGGAGGCTCGGCTAATGGAAGGAAAACAAGCCGCCCGAACCAGTTAAATGATGAATGCTAATGGGCGCCTGGCCCGGGTCACTGAGGTTCGTTAACCTCAGAGAGGATGTCTCTCGCGATGGAAAACAATAGGGCTCATGAGATGCTCGTTTGGAATACTGTTGTGGTCTCGTGCGAAAACTTTTTTCTCCGTTTATTAGTTGATTCTTGGGGAGTTCCGCGAAGATTTCAAACTTGCAGAATAAAATTTTTCTAAAAAATGGCGGAAGTCTACAGCCGTCAATTGTTTTTAATATCTGGATTTCGCTGATACGCAAAAGACGGCTCTAGACGTCTCGTCAACTGTACAGACTAAAACGATCATTTTTTAGGAATAATTTAACAAAAAGAAGAAGAAAAAGTATTAGAAACCAATATAACTTTATTTTTCACATTAATTCAGTTCATTTGAATTCATTTCGATTTTTCTGTAATACAAAATTGAAAAAATCCAGAATAAACACTTATAATAGAGTAACAAAAGTTTAAAGATAATTTAGAGATCCAAATTCAATTTTGAGAAACATTTGAAGGGAGAGGGTAAATGATAGGTGATCTTAATGAAAGATTCAATTTTGAGAAACATTTGAAGGGAGAGGGTAAATGATAGGTGATCTTAATGAAAGATATTTCGTCATCCATTCCTGCCAGAACAATGAAGGCTTTCAAAGGAAACAGATCGAACACTGATATGCATTTTAATAATTTATTCATAATACTGAGAATATAGGACGGCAATAGCCTTCATTTGCATCTACAATCCCAAGCATTGGTCGTTCCTTCTTTTTTCTAGTATTCGTTTCGTCTCGGCGAGTAGCAATAAGGATTTGAACAAGTGCGACGGCTGATACATGAAATTATTCGCAGTGAAGAAGCTCAAACAACATGCCTACGATCCGCCCGTTTTATTGCAAAATCTCTACTAATAATGAGAGCGAATGTGTGCGTGTGTTGACTCTTAATGTGAGGCAGATGTGTGCGTCAATGTTGGCTCTCTACTAATAATGAGCGGAAATATTGTGCGTGTATTTGCAGTATTTTACTAATAATGAGAGCGAATGTGTGGGTGTGTTACGGCGACATATACTAATAATGAGAGCGATATTGTTGCATTGATGTGTTTGGCTCTCTACTAATAATGAGAGCGAATGTGTTAGGCAATGTTGGCTCTACTAATAATGAAAGAGGAGCGAATGTGTGCATGTGTTGGCTCTCTACTAATAGCTAGATATTATTGCGTGTGTGGCTCACTAATAATGAGCAGATATTATTACGCGTGTGTTGGCTCTCTACTAATAGCATGAAAGGCGAATGTGTGCGTGTGTTGGCTCTCTACTAATAATGAGAGCGAATGTGTGTATGTGTTGTCTCACTATGGAGCAGGAGAAATGTGTGCATGTATTTGGCTCTCTACACTAATAATGAAACGGAGAAATGTATGTTGGCTCTCTACTGTAGCCAGAGAGCGAATGTGTGCGTGTGTTGGCTCTCTACTAATAATGAGAGCGAATGTGTGCGTGTGTTGGCTCTCTACTAATAGTAAGTTTTTTGAATGTGCGTGTGTTGGCTCTCTACTAATAATGAGAGCGGATGTGTGCGTGTGTTGGCTCTCTACTAATAATGAGAGCGGATGTGTGCGTGTGTTGGCTCTCTGCAGTGCAGGCGGTTGGATCTAGAGATGCGAAATTTGACAGAAAGATCTTTCCAGAAGATATCAGAAAAATACTTTTAAGGCTGCGCATGTCTCGGTTATTATTTCGAAATTTCCAAATTTTAATTCATTAAAAATTCAGCAGCATTTGGGAGTTTCTTGGAATAACTTTGGAAAATATTATTTCACCACCTTGGCGGAGAATTTAAAAATTACCTTTTCAATAATATCATTGTGGCGTCGTCTAATTGTTTCTCTAATTTTAATAAATTTTGAAAAAATATTTTATTCATAATTACCGAGAATATAATTTCAGCCGAATCTCTTATGCATCTTATATTCTAAATGGCTCCGTTAACCCTTAACTTAACAGCCCGAAATACTCGTGCATCGAATTATCAAATGTTAGTCTTATAAACTAAATTGAATCATTAGCTTTATAATTTGGCTTCAAAATATGTAGGATCCATAAACATGCCAGTATCTATGCCTTACTTCTTAGATAGATAGAAAACGGCAGCCCCTTTCAAAACAGGAGGGGTCATCTTATTGATAACAAAGAAAACTATTCAGTTAAGTGGTTAACAAATATTTTAAACTCAAATTGCATGAGCATTGACCTCGTTCTTTTCAATAGTCCTTGCACCTGTTCTTTTATTTGTCTGCATGAACGTCCCTAATGGAGTCAAGTAACTGTCTGTGTCATGAAACATCTAATTGCACGTTGTCGGGGCCAACTTTACTTTCGTATCCATCATGTAAAATATACATTTGATTTCAACATTAAAATAGAGCGGTACATTTTCATGGCCAGAACCATCTTAATTGACTTAAAACATGCTGATAAAAAGAATTAAAACATAGGGACCATACTCGTTCAGTTTACTGGATTATTTTTGTATATTTACTATCTTGAGAACTTTCGATACAGATTTCACAGAAAAATTGGTCAATAATTTGACCTATTTTTGACGAAGAAAAAGAAATTAAAAGCCAACAGGATATTATCTTAGCTTTCAACAATGGAAGAGAAATACGTAATTAAATATTTGTTCGAAACAATGAAACGTTGAATTTCATTGTAACAATGAAAACTATTGTTGTAAATTTATGCCAAAATATTTTTTAAATTTATTAATATTAGAGAAAAAAATCGCATGGCAACGTAATTGATGTCATTGAAAAGATAATTTTTGAAATTTTCAGATGGTGCAAGAACGATTTCTGTGCTCTAATATTGTCGGAAGTTATTAAGGAACAACGTCAAAATTTAGGATTAATTTTTAATTAATTAAAATTTTAATTAATATTTCAAAAAAAGAGCTCCGAGGTACACATTCCTGACCTCCAAATTATGCTTGTGCCAAATTTCATTGCTCTAGGTGTAGCGGTCTGCCCTGTAGAACGCCAACACACACACATTTTCCTTTATTATTAGCAGAGATTTACAATAATGCTTTTCATTGTTGTTGTGAAATTAAAACCGATTTGATTGTTTATACAAATATTTAATTCCGCGTTTCTCTTCCATTCTTGGAAGCTAAGTAATGAAGATTCTGCTTATTTTCTCATGTTCTTTAGTATTATCGCAAGGAATTTTGATTTTTTTCTCCTGCATATATATATGTGATATTTTAATTTTTTAACTTCTTTAATTCTTAAATCACTTTTAACGACACCTCATTTTAATTACTTCTACTTTCATTATAATAAGCGCACTACAACTTTCTTTTCGAGTCACGAGTCTTTACCGGGAAAATTCCCTTTTCTGGGTACTTAGTGCGCATTCCTATCTGCCCTTTTTCACTCCGGCATGTAAACGAATCACAACGGCGCATCGCCTCGCGCGTTAACTCTGAATTTCTGGTCATGGAGCTACGTAAGAACTGAATCCTTTATCCATGAAGAAATATCCTCAATGACTGAATAAAAGAAGATTGACTCAACTAGCGTCTTCTCCTTGACTCAGACAGTCGACATTTCACCTTTGGTAAAGATGTTATATATATATATATATATATTTAAATCATTAAAACTCAAATAACATTTTCATCATATACACCTATTAAATCATCTTTTAAAATTAAATATAATAAACTATATAACCTAATATTATTCACACAATGAAATGCAGAAATCTAATAAGATTAAAAACTATTACTATGAAAAAGACAATCCAGATATGGAATTCCAACAATCAAATGCCAATCGACCTGAGGAATCGATTATGTCACATTATTTCGAAATTTATAGACGCCAACCTTTTGTGAGGGCCATATATATATTGCAATCTGAAAACAAAGTCCTCTCGGGTATTAAATATATTAGGAAGAATATACGGCAAGCTCAAGGATTATAGTTCCTAATCTTTAATTATTTTTATTGGCAAGTTTTAATTCAAATAATATTAATTAATAATTCTGTTGGATTTAAAATGCGCCTCGCCATATTAGTGTCGGAATCAAATGCATACTCTGCATGAGGAATAAGAAAATAAAAATGACGCGATCAGTTCTTCGACTCCATTAGGAATGCTCATACACAAAATGAACTGAACAGCTGCAAGGCTACTGAAAAACACGGTTTAATTGTTTATCACGGTTTGAAATTAAGAATTATTTTGTTTAGGAAACCATGAATATCAAATTATCAATAGGAGATTCATTTGAAATTAAGCGCAATAATTATTCCCGAGTATAGGCTGGTCGTCGAAGGCGGCTAGTAAAGGAATAAGATGAACAAAGGGAATTCGAACCTCTAGGATTGATTCGCTTGTCTCGTCTTCATCTGGCATTTCATATGTTTTATGTTATATTACAATCCGCCTTCGGCGACCAGATTGTTCGTCGAGAATTCTGATTGTGTTTAATTTCAATTGAATCTCGTATGCATAATTTGATATTCACGGTTCCCTTAACAAAGCAGTCTTAAACATCAAATTTTGTGATTTATTTTTATTTTGTTTTAGACCAGCAAAAGGGTGTAAGGCCTGAAACGGTTGGCAGGGAGACAACAAGTCAAATTTATTTTACACACCATGCCCTGAATAGGGGCAGTGAATTAAAACCAAATATTTGTGATAGACATTTAACACGTGTTTTTTAGTAGCCTTGCGCCTGTTCTGTTCATTGTCTGCATGAACGTCCCTAATGGAATCAAGTAACTGGCTACGTCCTCTAATTAAGTTGTCGGCGCCAACTTCATTTTCAAATTCCTCATACAAAATACGCATTTGATTCAAACACTAAAATGGCGACGACCAACAGCAAGTTATTTAAGTTAAAACATGCCGATAAATGGAATAAAAAAATTACCAATCGTAACCTTTGAATTTCCCGGATAAACTTCCTTTATACTCAGTATCTTGGAGAACTTTGTTTACAGATTTCACAGACAAATTAATGCATAAAAAAGAAAGTGAAATTCATTACGAAAAAAACCAAAGAATAGGAAAAAATAAGTATAATTATCATTCCTTAGCTTTCAACAATCGAAGAGAAACACGTAACTGAATATTTGTATAAACAATGAAAATGGTTTGAACTTCATTGCAACGATGAAAAGTATTTTTGTAAATTATGCATAAAAATATTTTTAAAAATTTGTTAAAATTAGGGGGAAAATTGGACGACAACTACATTGATATCATCGAAAATATCCTTTTTTAAAATTTTAAGGTGATGTACAAATTATTTTTGTGCAATGATATTTTCGAAAGTCATCGCCAAAGAAGCAAAAATTTTGCTTAATTTTTAATTAATTAAAATTTTGGAAAATTTTCCCTTCCCCCGAAGTGCTCAATCCCACCCTCCAAATACATTTGTATGAACTTTGATAGGTATAGATCCAACCGTCTGTCTTGTAGAGCACCAACACCCACACATTCGCTTTTATTAGTAGTCGAGATTGACTTATTATTGCTTTCAAATAATAACGTAAATCTAGTAATAAATTCAAATAATAATAAATATTAATCTAGGAAAAAACGAACAATATTCTAGGTATAAAAATGGCTTTACTTTTTCAGCTATAATTAATGTTTTATAAAGCTTCTGTTTGTAGTATTTACGAAAGAAAATCTTACGGAATAAGATTATGCTTGAGGTATAGCGTTTATCTTTGTTGCGCGGAGTTGAAGCTTTGAAATTATTTCAAGGAACATGATATCACCTCTTATTAAACAATCTCTTTTTTTCACCCTTGCAGTAGCTGCAGCTACATCGAGCTCAACATGGCACACAAGAAAGTGGACTACAACAATGAAGAAAATCGGAAAATGATTCTGAAAGAGGTAAAACGGAATATTTTTTGTCATGTCTCTCAATCAACCTAAAAGTCCAAATTGTTCAT
This sequence comes from Araneus ventricosus, assembly GCA_013235015.1. Lineage (NCBI taxonomy): Eukaryota > Metazoa > Arthropoda > Arachnida > Araneae > Araneidae > Araneus > Araneus ventricosus. The sequence continues at coordinate 26,158 of BGPR01010122.1, forward strand.
AAATAGCTGTTATTCTCATTTTCAAAACACCTCAAGATAAGGAAAGTTTCATCGATTAATTCACTTTTTCGCGAAGTTAAAAGTTCTTAATTCATTATGTTGGAAGAATGAGACTATGAGGAATTTGGAATTCCACAAAATGCTAAGGACAATGCCTTTACTACTCTGCTGCCAACTTTTCTGCCATTTTCTTGAACATAAGTTCACTTGCCTTTGATTTGCATAACATGTTCGAATATATTATTTATGTCCCATTATATTAAAATTTAGGATACACTATTAATATGCGTTGAGAAATGACACTAAAAGGTTCTTCAGAGTACTGGATTCTGCGTTATAGAATCAATGTCTCTCGTATATACACAGGGTGTCCACTCTAATCGTGGACAGACAGTTAACTTCTAAACCGTCAGAGATAGGTAGACACTTCCAATTGGAAATTAAATGACGTACAGAATTATATATTTGAGTCAAGTCTAAATTTTTATACAGTCCCCTGGTCCTATTAGTCACATTTAGTAAAATATTTTTGACACACTAACATTTTAAACAAAAAATGTCTCATGCTTCTGCGGTTAAAACCGATCGAGTTATGAAACTTTGAATATCACTGTTTTAGACGATTTTAGACCATTTCAATGGCCGCCTCGAGGAAAATCCATCAATCAGCTGGCAGCTCTTGCTCCTGGCAGCCGTTGATTGGTTTAAGTCAAAGAAAATATGAACTTTTTTCCATTTAAAATGTTACTGTGTCAAGAATATTTCACTAAATATAACTGATAGGACCGGGGGGCTACATAGAAATTTAGACTTCATAACTTGTTCAGCAGTACATTTATTGACTCAAATAAACATAAAATATTATTTTTTACGTCATTTCGTCGCTTAGCAAGCAACATCACCTTTCTCAATTTTTTGAAATTTCAGAGTCAGAAAATACGCCATTTTTGGCTACCAATAAAGAATATTTCTGAATTTTTATTCGCATCTGGTTGGAACACGCGGTTTCAAGTTCGTATCAGATGTTAAAAAATCCAGAAATATCCGTTATTGGTTGTGAAAAAATGAGTATTTTCTTCCTCTTTGAAATTTCAAAAAAAATGGTATAGGTGGTGTTGCTTGCTAAGCGACGAAATGACGTAAAAAATTATATTTTATGTTTATTTGAGTCAATAAACGTACTGCTGAACAAGTTATAAAGTCTAAATTTCTATGCAGCCCCCGGTCCTATCAGTCATATTTAGTGAAATATTCTTGACACTGTGACATTTTAAATAAAAAAAAAAGTTCATCTTTTCTTTGACGATTTAAAGCATTTTTCCAACTAGAAGTATCTGTCTGTCTCTATCTGTTTAGAAATTAGCCATCGGGCCACGATTAGAGCGAACCCCCCTGTTCGTATTTTTCAAAACAATTTGCGATGACACGTATTATGTTACTTTCTTTTCAAAAAACATTTAAACAGATCATAAAACATTGTGCTTTTCATTTCTAAAGAGTTGAAGATTTAAATCGCGGAAAAAATTATATAAGCACCTCCGCTTCCTTTTTATACATGTTGCCTTTATAACCAATCGACAGCTAACGTGTTTGCGAGCCCTTCTTGCTGAACTTCCTTAACACCCATTCTTGTACTGCATTTCGCAAATTTAAATATAATCTGCGAGCCAATATTGGACATGGAAACTCTAAAACCTTGAAAAGGAAATCGAATCCTCCCACGCCAAATATTTAATGATTTCATTACGAACGACCGATTTGCAGAAAAGCAAAAAGAAACCGTGTGGGAAAATCCCAGGTTTTTTTCACTTACGAGTTGGAATTTTAATATCTTGAGCAAGTAAATAAAGGCATTTCCTTGAGATGTTTGATTAAATTCAGTATGCGAGATTTTGAGAGTAAAAAAAGTTTCAAGGATTTTCAATGGAAAGCCAGCAACGAATTCCACCTTTTTACTCGCTTTTATTTGACTTGTTTCATGTTTGTAAAGGTGGTATTTTGTAATAGATTTTTCATCCACTAACTTATGTACCGGCATTCTGAAATTCAGTACAGCTGTGTGTTCCCGATGGAAATACAATCCTCATTGTGAGATGTTGCTTTTCTACGGGTTTGAGCTAGTCTTCGACGTGCATTTCCGATCTTCAAACGATTCCCGAGCCTGCAATTCACAATTTCCGATAACCCTGTGGCCTGCGCTACAGCGAATAGGGTTTGAACTCTTTCTTAAGTCGCCAACCACTCTTCGGGCTTTTGATTCGGTCACTACTTGAGACTTCGGTCACTTCTTGAGACTTCGGTCACTTCTTGAGACTTCGGTCACTTCTTGTCGACTTCTTTCTGACTTCTCACTCACAAAGTGGCATCCTGATTGTTTCTTCTCGCCTTTCTCACTAATGGTTGGATGGCATCCAACTTGGCGTTCTACTGATAAATCGTGATTTTCGATGACGCCAACAAAACTGGCATATTACTACGTTTAAAAACGTGGAAATCTCACATTTTTATATTTTTCTTTATCTCACAGAAAACTTGCAATATCCTTTAATTATTTTGAGCAATGTTTTTATCATAGGGGCCGTCCACAAATGATGTCACGCTTGGAAGGGGGGGAGGGGGTTTGTGAAATTGTGACAGTTTGTGACAAGGGGAAGGGAGGGGGTAACAAGAAGTGTGACATCACACATTTTGGTTAAGATAAAAACATTTAAAATCAGCAGATTACATTTTGAAGTTATTTTGAAATTACCAGAATTTGAGGGTATTTTTTAATCGGGGCTAAAACAACTTTCATGTGATTTTTTTTCACTTATATTCCTTTCTTTTTGAAGAAGGCATTCAGGGTATGTTCTGAGAATATGGTAGCAGCAGAAATTCTTCACCATTAGAAGCAAACCTCCCCTCTGTCACACCTTTGAAATATCTAACAAAAGATACGTCGTCCCACCTGGGTGAGTGGTAGAACTGGTAGTGGCGCAAACAGGTTGATCTTACTGGGGAGCTTTTTCTTTTTAATTCAATATGTTTAAGAGTATTTTGTGTTCATAAAGTAAAGATAAGATTTAAAGCAAAATATATCAAATTCCAAAATAATTTTTGTTTGTTTTATTGGTATTGTTTAAGTGGTATTGTTTACAATAGCTCTTTTATATTAATATGTTATTACTATTGTATATTAATTAAGTTTTTTGATGTAAACCTTAATCTTATTTCATACAAAATAAGTACACATATAATCATTATTACTCTTATGCTCACAAATATCATTAAAACATATAGTTAAAGTTTAAAAATAAAATTTGAAATATGATCTATAACGTAGTGCTTTGTTTCTGAACTGCAAGTTTATGTTCATGTAATATAGTGTGACAAGGGGGAGGGAGGGGGGGTATGGTGAAGTGTGGCACTTTGTGACAAAGGGGGGGAGGGGGGTCAAAAATATTTAAAAAAAGTGTGACATCATTTATGGACAGCCCCATAGACGAAATGAAGCCGAAGATAATTATTTAAATTGAATTCTTTTTATCAGTTTTTAAGTGTATGAATACTTTTGTCGACCCATAACTTGATGCGTACGGAGAGAATTTGGTTTTTAAATCTAATTCAGGGTTATTCGAAACATCTGCACCGATTCAAAGTGGTTGTGACTTCCTTGCAAACGACATTGGAAGAAAAAATGCTGAACGCAATACAGAAGGACGCTTACAGCTTGGGTACTTTATAATTGCCCTGTAAGACTTCGCTCGGACGCTCGGGCAACATCCACGCAGTAGTCCGTTTCGTTCTCGATGCGTTCCTTCAGATCGTTCCGTAAAGGAGGCGCTAAGACACAGTCAGCGACACTGAATGAATGAATGAAGCAAGTAATTTTTGGGGCCCATGGCCCACGAAGGGGGCCTAATCCCCAGTAATGGTAAATTGGTGATGCTGGATAATTTCAGTTCTGGGAATTAGATGATCTGCTGCTGTTGTTGGAGGCAGAGGTTTGTGTAGGTGGAAGCCCATCTGGATCTTGTGGGATTGTTGCTGGAGCACTGCAAGAACTGGTGCCTCTAAAGAGTATCTGCTGCTGTTGAGAGAACTCATATCTTTGGATGTGATAATTTTTCGTTAACTGCTCTGATAGGGAAGTGACGACACTGAATGAAGACACGGGAAGTGATCCGAACAGGGCGGGCCTTAGAAGGTGCGGGGCCCAGATGGAAACAGTTTGGGTCGAATTTTCTTTTGTTCGTTTAAAGAAACTAAGGATTTAGAGCTAAGAGAAAAACCAGCTCGAGTGTTCTCCCCTCGCTTTTTTCGTATGCCAACACAATACGGCGCGTTTTTCTGTTTCGTAGGATAGTAGAAAAAACGCAGAATGTTATCCAAATTTGATACAGATCTGCAATTTCGATTACAACATCACGTATCAAATTTCGTTTATCCAGATTATTGCGTTTTTGAGTTAAAGTGCTCATATGTCATCGAATAGATGGACTGACAGGCAATCGAGCCTTTGATGGATTTGGTCCAATAATTGATACAGATCTATAATTCTGGTGATAAAACAATGTGCTCAATTTGATCATTCTAGCTCTTTACGTTTTTGAATTCTGATGTCGACAAGAAATAAAACTTTTCAATTTTGTTGCTGGGACCGCACACCAAATTTCATCCGTCTAGCTCTTTGCATTTTTGAGTTATCGCGTTCGCAGGCATGATTCCAAAAACGTTTTTTCGGAATTGCCCTACCTTAGTTTCGTAGCTGAACTGAGCAGAGCGTTAATAGCATTCTGGAGCGGGGCCATGGTGATAGGGCGGTTCCCAATCGGGAAATAGTGAAAGCATTACTGCAAGCACCAGATATTCTAGTCAATGAAAAAATAATAATGGACCAATTGGCTCAAGACGGCATTAAGACAGAATCTACGGCACTAAATGAAGACAAAAGAAGTAATTTCAGATGGCCAAATGCAGAACACCCGTGACGCGCATCCATGACCGCGAACATGCCTTGCAGCGTCTGGCGTGAAGTGGAGTCCGAGGGGAGTCGTATAGGGCAATGGTGGCGATCCTATGACCCGCAGGTCAGACACTGACCCA
>BGPR01010122.1:31252-41426 GCA_013235015.1 Araneus ventricosus
TCCAAGTGGACGTTGGCCAACTGATTTTATATCGTATCACTGCGCCTGTGTAGGACTCATGAGAGTCGGTCATCAACTTCACTTGCAAAAGTAAAAGTTGTGAAACAAAAAGGAAATGTCATTTTTAAAAAGCTTAATTAAAAGTGGAACAAAAGAAAAAATGTTAACCGTCAAGTTTTTTTGTTAACAAATTTTCGGCGTCTCCAAATTATTGTTACCCTTTTCACCACATCCTCCTCCCCTTTTCCAAGCGACGCCACCGACTTAGTGACCCACGATATGTATCGGTGATATTGAACAACATCTGACTCACTTCTCGAGAAGGTTCGCCATCACCGATAAAGGGTAACTCGGGCTGTGAGCGTTCTCCCTGTGTTAGGTTTAAATTTCTTCTTCCCGTTGTTGTTCGCAAGGAAGTTACGGCCATGTTTTATCGGTGCAGTTGCTTTGTATAACCCGGTATATAAATAAGTGGCAGTCCAGATGGCTACGGCACGATGTTTCAGCAGTCCCCTTTTCTTGAGTATCTTCCGTAATTGACACGAACGAAAGATATCTGCTGTGAAAACAAGAGTAATTGAAAAAATATATGAATTTTCTTTTATCTATCTGCCATTTATTACACAAAAAAAGCCGCTTTAGATCCCAGCATTTCATGACAAATCGTATGTATATGTTAAAATTAACCAAATCAAAAGACAAAGGTGTTCTCGTTGTTTTAAAATGTCATTCCTGTAATAATAATTCCTGTCCATCATTATAAAGGCAGTGTATATTGTATACTGACAATATAATGTTGAATAATGCCATATCCATATATGTGCAGCATATATTGTATACTGAAGATATAGCGATAAGTGTTTTTCTGTTGAAGGGATAACATTTTAAAACATAAAGAACACAATAACTCGTTATTTTTTTTTATTTAGTCACTATTAGTGGTGTACCGACGTATTACTCTCCGACCTAAAACAAAATGTTTGCGCGTAGGCTGATCTTTCTGGAGTTTATGTAGGTATTCTGCGAGTTAGCCCGTGTTTTTGCGAAGTTACCTAAAACTGTTCACATCTATTATGTCTGATATGCACTTCACTGAAAATTCGCGAGGAACCTTAAACAAACAACAAAAGATAAACTTAAAATTGAACGGAAAAAGCTCTTTTATATTCACAAACAATTACCTCTTGCTGTAGTATTTGAAAGAAGAAAGAAAAAAAAAGAAAGAAAAAAAGAAAAAAAAAACGCAATTTCTTTCGCATTAAGAGCTTTTCTTGAAACCGCTTTCAAGCGTTTCTTTCCTCGATCAAGTTTTCACGAGTTGTCCCTTTTTTGCAGTTTCGGAAAGTCCTGAAGGATATATTGCAGCCCCATCACGACGACGAATTCCTCCTCCGATGGTTGAAAGGTAAATGAAACTCTCCATTTCCGCATTTTTTTCTTCTTTATATCTGTAGCGATTGATTTCTATTCATGTAGAACACAGGTTCCCAACCTGTGGTACGCGTACCCTTAGAACACAGGTTCCCAACCTGTGGTACGCGTACCCTTAGAACAGAGGTTCCCAACCGGTGGTACGCGTACCCTTAGAACAGAGGTTCCCAACCTGTGGTACGCGTACCCCTGGGGGTACGTGGGGGAGCAGTCAGGGGTACACGAAAGTGATCTTGTTAATGGCGGAAAACACAAAACATAAGAATATTCTAGAATTCCATGAGAAGTGAAAATTTTACGAGTGCGAAAGCCTATTTACGAAATAAGGAAAAGGAAGAAGTAGATTGATACTACTTAGTAGTTGAGTAATTGTTAGCTGTCATCATAAGTTAATTCAAAATTATTTCAGTGCTGTTTTCATTTGTTTTGACGTTGAACTAACACTATTTTAAAAAAGGGAATAAAATGTAAAGTCAAAAATCAATCCTACAAATTTCATTAAATTCATTAGAGTCGTTTGACTCTTAAGCTAACCTTGGCATTATTAATAAAAACTTTTTTGTGCTGAAGAATGGTTGAGAGAGAATTTAAGAAGGAGGTACTCAAAAATAAAAAGACTAATCAAGAGGTACGCGAGTGAAGAAAGGTTGGGAACCACTGATGCAGAAAATCGACTCATTCAAAGATAGGGAAAGTACACCCGTGTCCTTTCTTTCTTAACCTCACTTGTACAATATATTTTTAGATAGAATTATTCTTCACCATTGCCGGCTAGTACAATAGTCCTTTTTTCTATGTGCATTGCGGTTATGCTTTCTCAAACGGCTATTTGCTTTATTTAAGGAAGCAAATGCCTTATTATTCGGCAAATTCAGCCACATTGAAACTCTTTCATTTCAAAGCGAGCTCTTAAAATAAATCAAATGAATTCTTCTACGAAATTCAGAAGGATTTGAGAACAGGAAAATGTGTCGGAGGAAGAGCAGTTTCCTTCGAATCGATCGTTACGAAAAAGCCGACTCGCTGCAAACGAGACAAAATGATGGTTTATCGTGGCGAGATTGCATTAGAGTTCTTGTTGAGGATACTAAAGATACAGCGACAACAATCGAGCCATTGAAATTAAAGTAAATGAACAACAAAGAAAAGAACGATGGGGATTCTCTTCTGTTCTAGCTTCCATTCTAGAACACACAGTAAAATCTATTCAACCCGTGTCCTTATTACACGAGGCATAAAAATAAAGAATATAGAATGTATTGTCAGGTGATTTGATTATTCTGACAGTTTTTAAGGGCAGTTGTTGCATACCAAAGCAAATCAGTTTGACCAGAGAGTAACCCAGAAACCAAAGCGAATTGGATAATTTCAACTTTATCTGAGTTAAAGAGATGAATGAATTGCACAGCAACGCTGGGATGGTAGACATGCATTAAGCAACCATTATTGTCTTTAATTATCGTGAAAGATGCGGTTACAATGCAAGCGCGTGAACAGTTCGTGGTGAAGTTCAAAAAACCTTCACGATATAAAATCACCGCTGTTCGAATGTTTAGATTAAAGAACTCCAACCAGAGCATTCTTTTGACTAAAATTCGTTGATATATTATCCCAATTCATAACGGCTCTTCTCCATTTATGCGAGCCATTACTTAATCCACAGGAAAATATTTCCGGGCGAAATGCAGTTGGCTCCATGAACGATGATAAGTAATTTATTTAATGATGACTAAATGATTATGTACAATTACTTACACGTATTTCCCTTACAAAGAAAAGAAAACATTTTGCCGGTGTTACAATACCGGACCACTTCACGCGCCATACTCACTCACACTCTATCAGAGAGTCATCTCCTGAGGGGAGGGCGGCGGCGCCATCTGGTGGATAATTACATGTGTTACAAGTTTCTATAAGACCCTTATATAACCTTAAATGTAGCTGAAGTTTAAATGTTTTCACCATAATTAGTCATATTTGCAGGTAAAACATGCATATTTCTGAGTAAAAGTTTGTTTGACATTTAGAATACAGACATTATAGAATTAAAAAAAAACTTTGGGGGTGGGGTCGTCAGAATGTTCCATTGCCCGGTTGGTAAAATTGCATCGCGCCGCTTCCGCTTCCTACATGCCCCTGTAGACCTTCTGCCCCAAACAAAATCGCGCTGTCACACAAAAAGCGTCCTTGCGGGATCTTTTCAGATGGCAATGTTCATAGGCTGGATATTGTCTGTAAATTGCTTGCCGAGACATGGGTGAAGCAAAACTCGTTCAAATCGCTCTACAGAGCAGACCTAGAACTACCAAATTTGGCACGCAGGGACTTCTTGGAAATAGGTGCTCACCAAGAAAGAGTTTTCGAAAAATTTAACTAGGGTTTTTATTTAAAAATTAATTGAAATTTTAGCGTTTTTCCTCAACTACTTCCGAGCATATTAATGCACAAAAACCATTCTAACTCCACTTTAAAATACAAAAATTTAGCCTTTCAGCGATATCAATTTTCCGTGCAATTTTTTTGTCTAATTTTATAGATATTTTTAAGTGTATTTTACAACAATATTTTTCATTGTTTCAATTACTGCATTTAGACAGCAGTGGCGTAGCGACGAGGGGCATAGATTCCCCAAGCTCTGGTTTTAGGGCCGCCATGGAGTCAAAACCTTACTGAGTTTATGCTATTTTTAACCCTTTGAACGGCAAAAATAATTCAGCTGAATGCTTTGAAAACGGCCTCTCTGTAGCTAAATGGTGAACGCAAATGTTTCGGAGCCGGTTTTCGGGTAATAAACAGAGAGCAACTTTCTACGCCGGAGCCGGTTTATGAGTAATATTCGAAGAACGACTTTCTGCGACCGAGCCGGTTTTAGAATAGTCATCAGAGAGCGACTTTCTACGGTCCAGCCGGTTGAAGGGTTAAAGCAAAATATGATGAGGGACAACAAAAATAAAGCCATGCCCGAAGCTGCATTCACGCTTGCTAAGCCGCAGAAGGCGAATGGGGTAAAAAGAAAAAACCCATATTACTTCGCAGGTGTCACTTGGCCGGTGTTGCGACTCTTGCGCACGAATCATTGGCGGTCAGTCAGTCATAGACAAGAGGGATGCGATGGTGATTAGTGTAGGTTTCTGATATGAATATAGGGTAGGATTTATGAGATTATATACATGAGAAACGATATCATTTACATGATTTTCCTCATATATTTTTTAATCGAAGTGTTAGGAAATTCTTAATTTAAGCTACGAAGCTTGCATCTTTTCTAAATTGTGTCTCGTACCTTTACTCTAATATTCGAAGCATTCTTTCTTTAAGATTTTTACGTCATTTCTTTAAGCTAGTCACTTCACTTGACATCCATATTAGCAGCTATTTAATCGGAATCGTATGAGGTTGTCTATTCGATTCCCGCAGCTGATATGTAGGGGTCTATTATGGTACACCGGTTGGGTTGGGTTCCGCCCCTTAACAACCGAACCCCCCCCAACCGGGGGTACCAGAATAGACCCCATAGATCTACTGATTATTAGCAGAGTATATATGCCTGTCTTTACTATGTCATTTAGAAAGAAGGTATGGTCTGTAGGTCCTCTAAGCATTCTCTCCTCGGAGAGACTTCAGTGCCATGTAAGCTGTTGCTGTACCTAAAAGATGTAGGACAAGTATCAACCTTGGTAAATGGAAATGTGATCTGTAAATATGTTCTTAAATGTGGTCGTCCAAATAAATGTTTCTCTTAACTTATACGATTCGCCATTTCTGAAAACAATAAGAAATGCTCTATCTCATAGAAATTCCACTGCATGCAATAAGCCAGGACGTTTTTAGCCTTATTATCCAGCAGCTCTTCATAACTAGTGTTACTCAAGCTGCCTGTCTCTACTTTACGAGACTTACAAGTGATATTGGCAAACTCGCTTCCTGTGCCTAACGCGTAGTCCATTGAATAACAATTAATATCTCTAATGAGGCACATAAAGTAGAAATTATCCAAATCGATCCAAATTTCAACGAAGAGCGCGTCAAATTTCACCAAATCTCACGATTTACATTGTTGTAACCTCTTTCATAACTTGTTTTCATCAGTCGCACGACTGCTGTCAGAACATCATCGATCGGTAGTTAATGACTTGTACGCAAGTGCCGTACAATCTCACTGGCCATGGTGACAAAATACAGTCGAACCATGATATAGCGAACCCGGGATATAACGAACCTTTCACATGGTCCCATCCGAAGCTCTATGTTAATAATGTATTTTCATACGTTTACAACGAACATCAAACGCTAGAGGCTCGGTTATAGCGAACTGAAAATTTCTAAAACTTCAAACTTTTCACTTGCCCAAAGGGACATTCTTTACTAATTGTGCTCAAGTCAACCCAACTTCTACAAGAGTTAACCCTTTTGGATGAAATACTCTGGTTCAGAGACCACATTCCTCGCCTATTGTACCTTTGTTAGAGTCGCTGCTAACCCCATAGGCGAGACAAAGGAACAATAGGCAAGGCTCTTTACAGTTTCTATCTCTCCTCCTCCTCCTCCCGGTGGACACCTGGCCTGGTGTCAACCAAGGAAAGGTGGGGGACTTTCTGATCAGACGACCTAGGAGCAGTCACGTGTTTTCTCTGCAATTTTAGTTTAATTGCTTGTCATTCTGTGAACTTTGCAGTGACCATGGCTAACGTTGGCAAGCAAATTATTTAATACTTTATTTGTCCCTAATTACTAATGAAAATATTATGTTATTAAAAAGTTTACTATAGAAGTAGTATCTTAGCATGTTAGGGCATTTTTTTTGCAAATACGGATACAGCGAACCTCGGTTAAAACGAACTTCTGAGTCGGTCCGTTGAGGGTTCGTTATAACGGGGTTTTTCGTCACTTTTTAAAGTCAAGTACGATGAGGGGAGAAAAAATGTGAGGCGACAAGGGAGCTGGTTGTACAAACTCCACTGATGATGAGAAGGGGAGAAAAAAATCGCATTATGACCCGGGCGCCACTCATCCGCGCTACGCCACTGTTATACACACGCGTGTTGCAACGATATTAAATAGATTTCTTTTGCGCTCACGTTATGTTGCTATAATAAAAAGTAATTTTTTTAAAATAACATAAAGACAGAAGAATCGAGTCTAAAATATTATCACGCTGCGATGTTCCTGAGTAGAGGTTCGAATTTACTTTTACAATTTTTTAATAATTTATTTTCACTTCTTCTTTCAGCCCGAGACTTCGATATCATTAAATCTGAGAAGATGATCCGAGAGGTAAATATCAAAACTTTTTTATTTACCCACAAGCAATATTCGATTCCGGCTAGTATGGGAACTGGCATTGTATTCTTTATTTTTTCCATTGTTTCTTTTTTTTAAAAAAAAATTTCCTTAATTCTTTATAACACTAGACGCGTGGCAGAGATCTCGAAACTATTTAAAAATCTTTTAAAACAATATCCTTTTTTTTCTCACGATGAAATCTGCAAGTACTTAAATAAAATAATAGACAGATATACCAAAAAGCCTCTTCTTTCTTTCTTTTTTTCTGCCTTTCTATTCCTCTTATGGGAATATAGATGGCGCCACGGAGACTAGTGTTTAATGTTTTTCTTTTCTCGAAAGCGCGGGCAAATATTATAATCTGGCTTGTTTCTTCATGGGGTAAATTTTTGATTTTACCTTATGAAAGCTTATTAATTAAGCTTGATGGCTAATATTTTGTTAGTCTTATTAGCGTTTTTAATGTTATTTCCTTTTTCTTTCGGTGTTTGTCCTTGTGGATTTGCTACCTGGTTTCTCTGTTTGGGGAGTTCGGGCTATGAGAAGCTCTGTCTTAGCCTAAAAGGCTTGCTTCTTACAGAAAATTCCCTAAATATTCTCTTGAATCCATTTCGAATAGTTCTTAGCCCTTTAAAAAAAGAACTAGAATGGATTCCTTGTTTTGTTGTTTGCTTTTCGTTTACTTCAAATTACTCTAGGATTGCTTGTATTGCCTTCTTTTTCTAATTTTGCCTTCATTGGTATATCTGTCTATTGTTCTCTGTTTTTTGTTTTTCTGCTGCAATGGCGCGCATCTTAAACATTGCCGTAATTTTTCTAACTCCATTTCTTTTTACAATTAAATTCTTTTATTCTTTTAATTTTATTGTATGATAATAAAAATTTTTTTTCTTGTTCCAGTTTTAAATTTTGCTTTCTTTTATAAATAACTTTTTTAAAATTTTGCCTTATTTTTTCCTATTGATTGTTTGCATACTAAATAAAATAATAATGTTTTTACTTAATTTAAAAAGATGTGTAGATAACACTTTAATGAAAGGGCTAGTATTGATTTTTTTTATTCACGTTTCAATACATCGTCGCTCAAGAAGCAACACTACCTATCTCAGTTTTTTGAAATTTCATAGAAGAAAATACTCCATTTTTCGCAACCAGCAGCGTGCAGTCCTTCAAAAAGGTATCCGAACGCTGCTCTTTATTCCGAGACTAATTACCGGACAATAAAGCTATAAATGCCTGCCGCCATAGAAATGTGTCCTCTATAAGTGTATATAAATGTTTTCATGCAAGGGGTCGTCTTCATATTTAGATTTACACAAACTCAATATTTTCAAATGGCAACACCTACTTTTGAACACATATCCAGATTCTCCATATTAAAATAACTCGCATACATTGTAAGGTCTTAGCCCAGTGTTACCGGGGTCTGATCAGAGATCAACAGACACAGAATTACAGCACATCAAAATTTAATAAAACTTCTTGACTAATGGCCTATGTACAGGCCATAATTAAAAATGGTTTGTACATTCAAGAATACAGAATAACAAGTCCAGGATACGTATCGCGAGAATCAATAATGAACGTAACTTGACTTAGTCGAAGTTACCAAGGTGAGTTTACTCGTGATGCAACTGATAGTCAGTTTGGGAACTATGAGAGTTCAGCAAATTGTAACAACTCAGGGCGAGTTCTGTAGACACTGAGGACCGGTAGATGAAATTGAGGCTAACAGGACGCCCAATTAATTGTAGTAATCGACCACAGGGATTATTATAGCCAGACTCTGACTAAAGGTTTACTCATGATGAGTAAGAGATACCGGCGTCGGTATTTGACAGCGAGGTTATGCAAAACGCCCGCTAAATTCCAGCTATCCACCAAAGGGATGCTATTATTCATTTCCACAGCTCACCAAAGGATCTAGCCTAGCCAAGGATTTGGCTACAGTCACGGGGCCAATAAACGCCCGATTCATCAAAGTTCAGATTCCGCAAACCAACACCACAGAGTAGCACCCCGTGTGTTTACTTCTCAGCTCTCTCTCTCCCTCTCCGTCTTCCCTCCTTAAACACCTACCCTTCAGAGTCCAGAGGAGTGGCCGAAGAATTAGTTCTCAGTGATTTGTCAACCCGCTGAACAAACCCTCCAACCGCAGTCGTGCGCCTCCCTACCAGGCTATCATTGGAGCGGTAACTCCTAACTGCCCGTCTCCACTTGTGGGATCTTACACAGACGATACCGCGATCACTCTCCTCTAAACCCCTCTGGGTTTGCGTGACACCGGACCATTTTTACGACCAGTTTTATGACCCTTATTTTCCTCTTCGATGCTCTAGGGTTTTCTTGTGTGGTCCGTTGTCGTGGGAACGAGGGAAGGGGAGACCTCACAACATATAAAATTTAACAATTTTAAGTAAACGGTTGATGAGTTATGAGCAATTGAAATTTTCGATTCCTAATGTTAAATGGCCAGTCCCGTCTGTTCTAAATGCTTTTGGTTATTGCTGCATATCTTAAAAACTACTTGATGGAAATGGTTGAAATTTTGAACAGAGAGGTTTTAGGTCATGCTCCTTCGATTGGCAACAAAATTTTTTTTGTGTTTCTATACAAAAATTTTTAACTTATAAATTTAAAAATTAATAAAAAATTAGAAAATATAAGTTAAAAATTTTATAAATATATTTTATACACTTATAGAGGACACATTTCTATGGCGGCAGGCATTTATAGCTTTATTGTCCGATAATTAGTCTCGGAATAAAGAGCAGCGTTTTTTGACGCACTGTACATTTCTTTAACATCTGATATAAACATGAGACCAAATGTTCTTACCAGATGTGAAAAAAATTCAGAAATATTCTTTATTGCTCGCGAAAAATGGAGTATTTTCAGACTCTTTGAAATATCAAAAAATTGAGATAGGTGGCGTTACTTGTTGAGCGACGATATCAAACATAATATTGTAACCTTATGGTCTGAATTCTTCATCAAACGATAAGTATTAAATGGTTGATTCCACGATAGATAATAAATGGTAACTAAGATTTATTTTTCAATTCCTACTATTAGTTCACACTCTCCCTATATCTTGTTCAAATTTTGCAATCGATTTTAAACTAACTTCCCGAAGAGCTGGAGACTCGAAACTTGAAACAGAGCTCAGAACTGGATGACAATGCAATATTAATTCGCTTCCTTGTCTGTCATTTCATATTTTGTATGACGCATGCGCAGTACGTTTTTCATTATATCTCGAAAACTATCAATATTACAGACTTGGTTCTTGGGTATATGGATGACCCGTGGGATCACCGAAGCACCCCCATATTTTAGCCATATATTTGCGCATGCGCAGTAAGTTTTTATTATATCTCGAAAACTACCACTCAAGTTCAAATACATTTAATAATTTCATACATAGTAGGAATTGACTTTAAAAAAAATTTCATACATA
>BGPR01010123.1:0-53987 GCA_013235015.1 Araneus ventricosus
CAGAATATGAATTGATGAAAATAAGAATTTTTATTCAATGATTTAGATAAGAATTTTATTATCATTTTTCAGATATTGTCAGGTACACATATTTCATTCATAATCAATATAATCTAATTCAGAGCAATAGAAACTATTTGATCTTCAAAGTTGAAATTAACGCTTTTCATTCCGAAGGATAATAAGATGCATAATTATACACTTTTGAGAGTAAGGATAATTTAGCGCTTAAGGAAGCTGAAAAATATACTGTTTAGCAACTGATTCCGAAACCCACCACTCTTTTGCGCATGCACCGGGAGAGTTAGTTTCTTCAAAAAGGGGAAAAGTGAAGAATGGAAGGGGAGATGTTTACATTTACTGAGCGTGATCTAACACTGCAGAAATGCGCTCATATGACTCATTGCCTGACACATCTTTCCGGTGTAAAATCGTCCGAAAGTGCTAGTTTCGGATTCCATTGCTAAACAGTAGTTGTTAATTTGTTTCAATTCCTAAATATTAATCTGTGTGTTTTTACTGTTATATGGCTTCTATAATAAGCGCTACCCAACAAGAACAAAGATTATGAAAATATTTCCTTGAAATTTTAAATACACGGTGCCTTAAGCGGTATAAGGACAATGAACGAGGGAAATAGTTTGAAATCAATAGTTTTTCATTTAGAGCTGCTTAATGTTGGCTATTTTTAAAATTTTAAATAAGTAGAAAGCTCGACTTGCCACAACGTTCCTGTAAATGCAAATATATCTTAGACCCTATTTCATTACCTTCAACATACCTGTAATTCTGCTGTGGAGAGAAAGAATTCGAATACGGTGAATTAGAATTTCTGCTAGAGTGGTTTGCTTTTTGCTCTATTTTCAACTTTTTTAAATCTAAATTATCTCATTTTACTGAATCTCAAGTGATGCAAAATTTACTGACTGATTTTATTCATTGTTTTGTATCACCTTGACGAAAAAAATAAACAAATTGCTCATTGAAGAGCTTTTTAAAAAAAGTCATCCCCGAACGTAGTCGGATACATTAATAGGTGCATACATAAAGAGAGATAAATTTGCAACCTGATATTGATTCAAAACATAGTTTTATTATTCATTTGATTAACATAAATTGATTAAAACATATTCTAAATCAGATATTATTAATATATTTTGAAAAATCTGTTTTTTAAAAGATGTATAAATGTTTATAACAAAAGTACCTCAAGAAGTTTTTCTCTCTTTGATGTAAAGAAAAACATTCTTTGAGGGAAAAAATGAAACAAAACTCCAAATTATCATAAAAATATTAAATCCTACTGACCAACAAAATTTTGTTGTGACTTGTACCTGGTAGTTCTAGTTTCTCTAGTGTTTTCTATTCGTTCAATTCTCAGTGATGAGAAAGCAATAAATTAACCTACAATTCCTTAACCATTTAAAGAGCCACTTTTTTCTAGTAGTGTTATAGTAAAATTGATTTCGGATTGAGATTCATTTAAAAAAGAATTTATTTAAGCTTATTCGCTGATATTCATTTTTTGTTAATTGATTTTGCCAATTGATAATTAATTATCAAGTCCAGACTTGATAATTGGCAACAATAACATTTGGTTATTGTTTGAGAAAAGAAACTGGAACATCTCAGTTTTTATATCATCGAAAACATTGGCGAGAACTTATGACAACCTAAAAAAATGCATTTGAAAATTAATGATTTCGGTGTATGTGTGTGGTAAGTATTTTTACCATAGCCTTATAAAAGGTGAAAGTAGAATATAAAGTTAAAATGTCTTAAATGTGGAAATCAATCATTAAGCGTAATCGCGTAGCAATCTCACGTTCAGCTTTTGAACCTAATCAGAAAATTGATAATCACGTTTAAAAGTTGTACAACAGAAAAGGAAAATTAGAATATTAGTAAGCTTATCAATGAAATTCATTCTCGCTTCCTTGAAGCTGTTTAAACAATTTATGGCTACCTATTTTTCCTCCTGTAGAATAAAATCTACATAAGGAGGATTAATGAACACAGTCCTTTACCAAATCACTTTTAAGTTAAATTTTAGTTTGTCAAACTACTCTCTATAAATTATGCTGTATTTTAGTTAAAACCCTCGTCTTAGCTTAAAATCCTTTGTCTTTATTCTCTCTTCTTTTCATACCCGAGACATCAAGAGAATAGTAGAATAAAGGAAACGGAAATATTTATTTCAATGAGTTATTTTGTAAAAGTAATGATTGTTGATTTGTGATACAATTAAAATATTTTAACAGAAAATGATAGTATGTGCTTGCTATGATCGTGATGTAGAGCTACCAAATTCCTATTGCTTCTGGTTAAGCGTTATTAGAGAGTTCATCGTGCTTCTTTTTATTCCTATATAAACTACAAACATGCTTAAAAGCAGCAGGACAGCGGCTGGATTCGAAACCTCTCTGCTGCGAATGTTTCGCCATGTGGGTATTGAGACCGATTTCAGCTGGAAAAATTTTATCGGACTGTTCACAAGAAAAAGATTTCTGCTCATCATTTATATTCATGTGAGCAGCAAGGACATTTTGAAGTTTGAATGACAAATATCGCATTTTTAATGTCTTTCAACGGAATATTTGTTTTTATGCTGGATGAGAAAGGTCGCGATTGCAAAACCTTTGCAGCACTCTTCACACTCGTACAGTCAGGCATTTGAGTGACTGCACGAATAATATGACTATACGTCCCGTTTTGAACCGGACAGATTTGTTTTTATGTAGCATGTCCTGCTGTCATGTTACCGAGCACAGCTTCGTTACTCCGAAATGTCCCGTTTTCAGGAACAGAAACGCAGCCTGTACCGATTTCCTGTCCCCGAGCACAGCTTCGGAACGCCAAAATGTCCCGTTTTCTGAAACAGAAACACAATGTAACAATTTTAAAAAGAGGCGCGAAAAATAATAAAAATCCGATGGTATTGTCTAGTATGTGTGATGTCTAGTGCGATGACGGAGCATTGTTCAAACAATGTTACACCAATAATTTGTATCGTACGAATTTTCGCATAATTATTGACAGTGGCGAATCCAGGAGGTGTTGCCATGGGGCTGCAACCCCAAAAAATTTGATTGTTTTTCATATCACTGAACATGTTTGTTATTAATCCTTTTTTAAAAATTAAACCTGGCAACACTGACAGGCTCGAAAATTTTCCTGCTTTTGTAGTCTTTCCACTGGTACTTTACGCGGTCGAAAATATTTTTTGGTTAGTTATTTCATTGTGTTTTTATTAAATTATCGAATGTATTGTAGTTTATTTTGAGATTCTTATTGTCAGATGAGTAAATTTAAAATTTTTTGACTTCCCATAACCCACGATACAAAATTTTTATGACCTGAGCCCTCCTGTTACCAAAATCCTGTATTCGCCACTAACCTGCACCTGTGCCTAAATGCAATAGAAAGGGTCTTTTCGCTTCTGAATAAATTGTGGCGGAGCGAAAAAAAACACAGTCGTAACTCGCAATTCTTAAAGCAATGTTAATTACCAAAGAATATTTTAAGAAATCCTACCAAGAATGTTATTCTTATTCGAAATCAACACCAAATATACTGATTTAAAAATTAGACCATATAAATATTTATTTTCACATATTCATTCCTGCCCTTTTTATTGATTAAATATAAACGGAAGAAGCATACGTTTCCTTCTAGACATGAACTATTAGTGGATGTCCCGTTCTGAGGAAAAAATAAATGGTTACTTTATGTATGAAAGGTATCTCAAATTTTCTTCAGAAGAATAAACTTTATCGTATTCTGTACAAGCGTAAGAAGACTGTTGCTTCTCCGTCACATCGTATGATATGCTAAAAGGCGTCGAGCATTTTCCACATTCGATGGAGGTCTCCATCGATGAAACACTGCAATAAATTTTATATCAATTTTCTTTGTAAGGAGAATCTTCCTTACACATGAAGCAAACATACGACGCTTTTTTGTTCATCTCAAACTTTTTTATCAATTTCAATAATTAGAGATTAGATGGTTTTATCCGACTGGGTTTTAGGTTTAATAGAAATGTATTTTTGAGACTACTGCTTGGTATAAAGCCGCTTTGTCTCCAATTGAAGATAAATAAAATTTAGAATTATTTTTCGAATTGAGGACTATGCAGGAGAATCCGCCTCACCGTCAACTAACCTAGCAGACAACCCTCGACTTGATTAAATATGTCCTCAAATATCTGTAAATAAGGAAAATAAATTTAATTAGAAATTAAAATAAAAGGGTTATCTTTGTAAATTCTATTGTTACTTAATTAAAAATGCATATATCAAAACCTAAACAGGAAGTGATAGTGAAACTTAGGGACGATTGATTTACTTGGATTTTTAAAATGACTCACTTTTGGACATACTGTTGATAATTGTTTAGAATTAAACGAATTAATATATAATTTTAACTCCTTCCAGTACGGCTTAATGTTGAAAAATTGTGCAAGAAATGATAGATGTTCCCACTTAATGTGTTACAAGAATGAAGTTATACTGACTGACTAAATGTGTCTTTCAGTTGAGTAAATATTGATTGTATAATGTCTAAGAAAAAAGATATCTACGAAATATCTTTCAACATTAACGCATGCTAATTATCTCGAAAAATCTACCGTAAGACAGTTGTGGTCTGTCGGAAAACCTTCTATATAAACACAAAAATTGATGGGAAGATGCTTATTTCGCTTTTTTTATATTAGTATTAGTTAAATAAACGCCCCGTTTAGACGCAACATGAGGGCTATAATACTAATGGCGCACTTTCACTCTCTGGTTCAGCAGCTTTTTGTTTAGTTTGATTAACGTCTCATTTTGAAACGATCCAGGAATCTTTTACTAAATATATCTCAATTTCGAACCTCGGTTGCATGATGAGAATGACACATGAGCTGGTAAACAACACTTCATCCTCTACGACATAGCAACGTGACGGCGTTTAAAACCCGAAGGCAGATTTGGCGTCCATAACTCTCGTATACATGGGAGATCATCAGAGGAGCCGGTTCTCGAATACCTGATCTTCTCATCCTGAAGTCCAAACTAAACCACCTGCACACCACGGCAACGCAACATCTCCAATAAAAGGAAATTTCGAGCGACAAAAGTATTCAAGTCATTCCATGTTCCAAAGACAGCATCATAAACAACATTTAAATAAAAGCCTACTTACTCTGTTGACGTGAAAACAGTGCGAGGCCAGGATGTCCAAAATAAAAAATACAGGGCGGTTATATTTTATTAAACCCATTTCAAAAATTAATAATGAAAGAAGATGATAAATAAAAAGGAAGAGGAAATGTGCATCAATGAGGAAGACTTTCACTCCTTCATTGCTCATACCAACACTTGATGAAGTTCTTACTTGGAGCCACAAAATTTCGATGTTTTAACCGAATCATTCGATACTTGATCAAGTTCTTACTTGGAGCCTGAAAGTTTAGATACTCTAACCGAATAATTCAACACTTGATGAAGTTCTTACTTGGAGACTGAAAATTTAGATGCTCTAACCGAATCATTCTTTTAATTGTTACAATAGATTTGCTTTCGTGGAATCAGAGACTTGCCAGACATGCCTTCTGCTGCGCTGTAACCACTTGACACTTGCGTTGGATTGCGCAGATTTAGTGCGTCGTAATAAAATTACCTATCTGAAAAAAACCTTTTTGAGACACTCTCTCATTTAAAAAAAATGAAGTTGCTACATTATAAGATTTTTTAAATTAATTTTTGAATTGGATAACTTATGACTACCATGTATTTAAAAACGTTCCAAACATAAAGTGTGTATTAAAGTGTGACTTGAAGCAGTTGGCTATCTGAATATGGATATACTTGAATCTTTTAAAATTAAATCAAACTTCAATTGTAAAAATTTTCTAAGGATCAAGAATTTCATTTTAGTTTGTCAAAATACACTAAAATTGTGCTATATTTAAAGCATTCTTCGTAGCATGAATTCCTTTAGCTATATTCTTCCTTCTTTCTTTTCCCATACCGAGATGTAAAGAGAATAGCATCCAAAACCTGTTATTTTAATTATTTTATATATATGAAGTATTATAAAAGTTAAATAATTCTCTCTCAGAATAAAAGAAATGGAAATATTTAATAAATGACGGATTTTGCTGCTATTTTTCTCAGGTAAGCACACACACACACAAAGTCTGTTTTGGACAGCAACATCTACTTGTGATATTATAAATATATTAGAAGAAGATAATACTTGTGTTCTGTGATCGTGATGAACAGGTATCGTATTTCTATGACATATATTCTCGGTAAAAGTTAATCGAGAATAACTCTCATTAAAGACCTTTCATGCAGGCTGTCTGTTCACTATCATCATCGAGCCTTTTTATGCCTGTTTAAGCAAGAATTTCTTTAAAAAAACATAAGGTTGCAGTTGGTGCATACAAAAGGCGTACACAGAATGTACGATCGTGTGTCTTGTAAGATGATATAGTAATAAAAGTCTCCTCACACTGTTCATATCTAAAAGGATATATTGTTTTGTGTTTTCATGTGACGAGTTAAGTGTTTCTTCTGTTTCAATTTTGAAGGAAAAATACCATATATGTGAGGCCGTTCGTCAGAATGCTTTGCTGTGTACATTTCAAGATGACTTTCAAATCTACAGCTTTTGTTACACTGGAAATATCTAAAAGGATGCGTCTTTCAAAATTATCTTTTAATTTGAAGTTCGAATGACAAACATCAATGAAAATAAATCTCTGAGGCATGTTTCTGTTCACCTTCTTCATCGTGCTTCATGTTATGCCTTCCTAAACGCGAAATATTCTTAAAAGCAAGTTTCTGCATTTGGAAAAGAATCTCGTGAGAATGATTTATTATGTGGCTTTTGAAATGGGTTTTTGATCGTTAATCGCCGTCCTCAACATGCTCCTTTTTATGACATTTTAAATGAAATTTACGCTTGAATGTGGCGTTGCAAATGTTGCATTCGAAAGGTCCCTCCTCAGAGTGTGCGGTTATGTGTAATTTGAGATTAGATTTGGAGTAAAAAACCTTATTACACTGCTCACATATAAAAGGATTTTGCTTGACATGTATACTTATGCGGGCCATAAGGCATTTTTTATATTTGAAGGTCGAATGGCAAATATTACATTTGTGAGGTCGTAAGTCTGAATGTTTTATCATGTTTATTTCAAGATCACTTTTAGATACACAGCTTTCATTACACTGTTCACATCTGAAAGGATTTTGCTCGTCATGTATATTCATGCGAGTTGATAGGACATTTTTAAATTTAAAGCTCAATTGGCAAATATCACATCTGTGAGGTCTTTCATCGGAATGTTTAGCCATATGACGCTTTAGGAGATATTTAGTTCCAAATCCTCTTCCACATTGTTGACACTGGTATGGTCAGGCATTAGAATGTTCGTATGAATGGTATCTCAAACTTGCTTTTGAATAAAAAACTTAGTCGCATTCTTCACATTGATAAGATGACTGCTCCCGCTCTGTAACCTCGTATCCCATGCTGAAGGGCGTCGAGCATTCCGCACACAAGAACGAGGAATCCAACGATGAAACACGACAGTAAATTTTATGTCGAATCTGCCTGGAAGAATGATGTTTCTTACACAAGTCGCAAACATATGTCACTACTTTATCCATTTTTAAAAACTTCAGTGTTTTCGAAGTAAAATGTTCTTTTTAAAATATCCGTAGAGGAAGAGTAGTTACAACCGACTTGTTGAAATATAGTCTCTGGAAATAAGTAAAAATAATTTTATTACAAATAATAATAAAATAATTTCGAAAAAGCTATTAACTAATTTTAAACGGATAGAAAAAAGTTAAATCATGAAGATATAATGAAAATGAAGGCTGATGTTTCATATCAATTAAAAAAAAAGAACTTACACTTTCTCCGAAGACCAGCTGGTGTGGCCAACGTATATGCATGGCACCTGGGAGGAAGCTCCCTATGCACTAAACATTATTAACTGCGACGTCCGAGCTCCACTCAAGCATCGAACTATGGCAATTTTAAACTTACGAGCTAAAATGAATTTATTCATACACGTTATCATTCGATACAAAAATGAGAAGTTATTCTTTAGAATATAAATAGCTCTACATACCGAAACAGAAGGAATAATCTAAAAAGAGTGTTCAGAAAATGAAACAGTGAATGGGAGCATGTGTCGTTTAGCATTGTGAGAGAGCATCTGATCCGATCTTACTTGTTGCTTCTCGTTTTGCAGTTATCAACAAAACGATATTCAGCCCTTTTGCTATAACTTTTGGATGGCGAAAGGCTTTTAGCATCATTCTGACATTTTCCTTTTACTTCCAGCACATTGGGGACCCCGCATATGTCAGTCATTTAGAAGAACATAAGGCAATGATTTAGATAATGTATTAACCTTGGTGGTTCGATGTATTTTCCCGCAAGAAACAGGTTCCAGTTAATAGTGCAGAGGAACTGTTTATGAGCATTTTAATTGCTGCAATGAACAAAATCTTAGAGATTATTAGGTTTTCCATATACAGCAAGTATATTAAACCTCGTTGAAAAGACTTCATTCTCCTTCTTTAGATCATGTTACTTTTAACAGCAGAATAATGTATTCAAGAAATAGATACTTGGCCAAAGCATTAATAGAATCCAAAAAAGTTGTTCTTTATTCCCTTCCTGTACGATTTAACCCTTTGCGGTCGATGCCGCCACTGTACCGGCATTCGCAAGTCGTCGTCAAGTCGTGTTTTTCTTTTGTTTTGTTTTAGACACACACCCGCCAGCTCCAGCTTAACCAAACGGCTGTTTTGGTCGGTGTGTCTCTAATAAAATAAAACAAAAGAAAAAGGTGAGCTGGTCGGTGTGGGTACAAAACAAAACAAAAAAAACCCAACTATTACGACGACTTGCGAATGCCACATCAAATAGTGGCATCGACCGCAAAGGGTTAATCATGGAAAAGTGTACATGAAATGACTGAGGGTTGCACTAATTGTTTACACGATTGAAATACGCCTCATTAACAAAGTTTATCTGAATTCTACCCAATAGTTCTAACGTCAAACAGTGTGTGATAGTGATCTGTGATAGTTGCACAAGCGCCAGATTTTACTCCCCAGAAATTTTTAATTAAATAAATAATTATAACATTGAAAAGTTACTTTAGTCACATGAGGAGTGTCACTATTCGGTATGGCATGAAAAACCAATGATGTCGTCATTTTCCTGCAAAGTTTAATTAAATACTCAGGCCGTTAAAAGTTAATTCTGTAAAATACGAGCAATAAATATGTATGTGGTTCTGAATTATTTGATTTTTATAGCATTTTCTGCTTAATGGAGAACACAATTTGCAAATTTTTTCTTAGAATTCATAAATTATTTTTGGAATAATATGGTGTAATTTTTAAATGGTTTAAAACATTCTTTTCCAAAATATTTATCATGTGAACATTTTCATACTTTCTCCGTAAATAAGGCGAGTCTAGTAAGGTGACCAGCCGTCCTCCTTTTGTGTGTTCTGTTCTCCCTCGAAAAGTGTACAATAAATTATGTTACAAAAGGTGTTAATTATGCATGTATCATATTATAGTGTGTTCTGTATTATTATTGCAATTAATAAAATCTTTAATTTACAATATTTTTTATCTAATTTATTTGTGTCCTCCTTTTTATTGGCAAAAAGTTGGTCACATTATTTCGAGAAAAGTTATCTACATACGTTCTCTTTGGCATCGAATATCAGATGTGTTAATTATTAAACATCTACCAAGAAAAATCTCATAAGAAAAATTATAAAGGTTCCATGAAAAATTAACGGAAAAAGTAATGCTATTGATAAAAAGTGTATATAAAAAGAATTTGAATCGAGAGATTTTTTATGAATGAAATTTTTTAACGAATATCAATATTATGTTAATTAAGCGTAAGTGTCAGAGGAGATATTGTTTAATTGCTATTAAGAAATGAAATTTTATTTTTTTTATTTAAGTGCTTTAGAAGAAAAATATCGATCGCATATTTAACCGTGAAAATGTGCTGTTTCAAAAGCACTCTCAGAAATTCAAATCTTGTTCAGAACAGCTCCCGTTACTAAATGTTTCAAATTTTGCTCATTCTAATTTTCTGTCATGAAAAAGCAGTGAAATAATTTTTACTTTTCATATAATTTGTATTTAATGAATGCGAATATTCTGAATCTAAATCTTGTTTATTAAAAATGTTCTCAAGAAAGGTTTTACGATCAGTTTTTGTACGAAATCGGAACTTATTAAATCACGGATAAAAGTTCCACTCTATAAAAGGATAATAAGAATAACAGTAAGAGTATCAGCAAATATCATTCCCGATTAATTTTATTTGTTTAAAAAAATGGGTAAGTACCCGTTTTTTCTCTTTTGGAATATTATCTGTAAAAGCAAGATGAATGAAACAATCGTTTGTCAATTCACTGAGTTTCCATATACTGAGAAGATTTTTGACGGCATACGGTCTCGAATACCTGTTCTTCTCATCCTGTAGTCAAAAGTTAACCACCTGGTCGCCGCGGCAACACAAAGAAAAAGATCCTTAAAAAAAAGCATATTCTGAGTCACAAAAGTTGTAAATTCATTCAATTATGCAAGGTCAGAATCCAAAAAAATTCTGGAATAACAATCTTCTGCTCTGTTTATGTTATAGCAGTGGGTTGAAATGATGTCTAAACTAAAGAAATATATAAAAAGGTTCCAATCAAAAAATCTATTAATCTGGAGGCAAATTTCCAAGTTTTTCAAACATATGTATCTCTGCAATATATAACAGGTGGCTGAGATATTGATACTAAAAGTGTGACAAACTCGACTTGATCATATCGATAAATAGTCTCAGAATGATATTGGTTAAAATGCAGATGGAAAGTAACTCGTTTTTACACATTTGAAGTTAGTATAATATTCATGATATTTTCCCATTATTTCGAAGGATGAATTAGAAGTCATGAAGTAATCTGGCATTAATTCACGTTAACTATTTTGTAGATTCACTATGCTTTCTTCAAAGAACTAAAAAAACATCCTTGTGGAATCATAGTGCCCTAGCTGCTTTCTCAGTTTCGCAATGTGCGGGTTGCTGGATTGTTACTGTACTGTACTATGAAAGGTATACTGTGTATCGAATCTTGGTACGCACTAACTCAGCCACCGTGTATCAGACGGCCACACGTTGTTTTGGCATGAAGATCTGAAGAGTTGTGTACACTTTCATGTGTGGCCATCTGACCAAAGCTGAAAATTACGAATATAATCATGAAGTAGGTGTCGTTTGTGCTCAAATATGGAAAGCTCTATTTGACTAAACTGAAAGAATGTAATTAAAAAAATTCTTAGAAATGCCAATATCGATTGACGCAGGAATACAATATTGTGTACAAGGAAAAACCTTCTTGCTGTGGTAATCAACTGTAATCCTCTCCAAATTCTTTGTACGTATACTTTCCATCAAATCCTCGATTTTTTAATGTCCATAATAATCTGTTTTACAAACTCTGATTAGAGCTCACCACCATACAAGATTCAAGCTGTTTAGTTTATTTATAGTCTACAGACAGAACTTGAATAATTTGACTATGGATACGTCTCCCAAGTTGTGCTATTGAAACAAACTACTGCATATATTGCTGACATAAAATTTTATAAATTTCTTTCAAGAAATAGGGCAAATTCAATTTCAAATAAGATATGCAAAATCAAAAGAGAAAAAATATCGTTTATGGCAGCAGAATGTTCTCAAATGGAGAGAAGACACAAAAAACAAGAAATCTAAATGAAATATATACAACAAATACTGATTGATCTGAATCTAACTGAATATAAATTATAATTGCTTTCATATATACAACCATTTTAACATGTTAATCTCCTCGACTCGCGTCTGTAATTCCAACCATCTCTTTAATTAAATGACTCTTTCTCTGCTATCACTTAGGTATAGCAGAGGAGTAGTCATCTGATTAGATAATAGATATGAATCGGATTTCATCGCCGCGTGAATCGTATTTGATTCACATGGCCATTAAAGTGTTAAAGAAAATTGTAACAACCGCGGTTTTCTCATATTTTTGTTTAATTCTGATAAGCTAATCGCTAAATATGAATGAATTTTAATAATAATATTAATATTCAGTTTCTTACAATGTCTTCTTGAATTTTCGATCACTGACTTTCACTTGAACTACGCTAATATTATATATGAGTTTAGTTATATTAACGTCCAGTTTTGAAGCAACACGAGAGCTATTTTGGAGCGGACCTCGTCATTTTGAATCGCGGTGAGATGACTAGGAAGACATCTGGTCTGGCATTCCTTCTCCAAACTTTCACGCCAGACCAGCGGAAAGTCGTTTGGCCACTATGTATATTTTGGCGTGCAACGGGCCCAATGTACGGCGGATCTTCAGTAGAATCGGCTTTCGAAACTCTCCGACCCGCATAAAAACCAATCCCACTATATGCGCCTATGGGGGAGTGTTTTCGATGGCAATATTTGGCGATATTTCCCTTTTTTGGCGAGAAATGCTTTGTAAGTTTTTCTATTTCGACGACCGAGAGATGCTATCTGTTATAAGGATGTAAATATTTTTACTTTGTAGTTTTTTTTTCTGTGTGTGTGACTTAAAGTAGAATGAATTCCTTCTTGAGTGTCATTGAATATGAATGCATTTTTAAAACTAAACATGAAATAAGTATATAGTGTATAATTCTTTGCTAAAGTAAATAATCGAATACGCATAAGTTAGAAAAATATTCAAATACATAAATACTTACCAATGAGCTTTATATGATCAAGAATTAAAGTTGAAAATAATTTGTTATTATTAATATGTTAATTGTGAAGATGTTGATTAAAATTGAAGATGGATGGTTTTAAAAACACGATGAAGAAAAAACTCAGTTTCGCGCCAATCAAAGTAAACACGGAAACCCTAGCGGGAACAATGATCGACTTGGCGTGGTAAAAGCATAGAGTAGTATCTATACTCTAAGGGTAAAAGACACTCCCACAGACGCCTATAGTGGGATTGGTTTTTATGCCTCTGGCCCCAAAGCCGAGACCTTACTACTAGGCCATCGCGGCCTATATTGTGTATTATACGAGGATATCTGCAAAAATAAACTGTAAGCATAAATAGAGCTGGATGATTAAAAGAGAATAAAGTATGCAACATATGAAAGTGAGTGGTTAAAGAAAAAATTTAAATTTTCTTTACTTTCTAAAAAGGAGCAAAAAAAAAAAGAATCATGCGAATGTAGGGAAATTTACAACCCTTAATTGGCAGTTTAATGTATCAATGTAATTTGAAAATTGAATACTTTCTAAATATTTAAGAAAAACAAAAAAGGAGGGATGAAATCCAAGATGGTTGCGCGAACGTCCGCCCGCGGCTAGGAACTTTTAGTATGTTCAACAGGAGTTCAATTTTCAATACTATGCGATTTAGTGTTTTTTTTCATACACTTCGTTGACTGGACTATCAACTACGTTTTTATTTATTCATCAATTCTTCCATTTTGAGATCAATTGTCCCAAAAACTATCAAAGTCAAAAGAAAAATAAAAGGATGCATGTGTAAGAAATTGTATGCTTTTAAATTTGTTAAATAATGTGTAATTTGAAAATTGAACAGTTTTCGAGATATTTCGGAAAAATCGAAAGAGGGGGATGAAAACCAAGATGACGGCCAACATTGAAACCCATTATCTTTGAAATTGTTAGGGCTAGAAGAAAAAAAAATTATGTATTTTCAGGGAATCTTACACTCTTTAATATGTCGTATCACGTGAAATTCAAAAAGGCAATAGTTTGAGATATTAAAGAAAAACTAAAAACAAGGCTTGAAATCCTAGATGGCGGCGGGAGAACATATGTACGAATTTTCAAAACTATACGATTTAATGTTTTTTCCAAACGGCTCGTCGCGATGAATGGGCAACAACGTGGCACGCCGAACCTTTTTGCTTTCTTCCCCCTAACCTTCGCTTTAGCACCGCGCGTAAATAAAACTTTACATCAGTGGATTCAAAAAATTGTAGGTTATAACTTTTATAGGAAGGAGTTTTGCATAATATGAGACATAAAAAATAGAGAGCAAAAATCAAAAGTTTTGAAGTAAAGAATCTACTCTCTCTCTCTCTCTCTCTCTCTCTCTTTTCAAATATTTCCCTAAATTTCTAAAAACTATTAGGTGCAAAATAAATACAAATTACATAATTCCTGTTGCCCATTTAATAACAAACAAAGCAGTGAAAAGATGAACTTGATCCGATCATTAGTTACAGAGATAATGGCCGTTTCGTAAATATTGCCATTTTGGAAATTTGATGGGGGACATTTGATGGGGGCCCCGGGGGGAAATTTTGTAAAAATGCTCCTTGGTAGGGATCAATAAACGGTGTAAAAATCAGATTTCTGCAAATTTTTTTCCTTTCAAGAACTTTATTGCCTGGGCTATTGATTGTTTTATGGCACTAGAACCAATTCAACTGAGAACGGACATCCATCACTCGTTCTTAATTGAGAGTTCCGAAAAGGCTTTGTGTGCCAAGTGTCACTAGATATGTAGTGGAAAAAAAAGCTCTTTGTTTTCCCACAGTCCAGGGGGCTATTTTGACGAGGCGGATTGTTGCAGCTGTTCTGGAATCTCCACAGGGCTATTGGTTAGGATTTATGGCACAGGAACCTGTTTGCAAGCCATGCTGCCCCAAACAGGTTTTTTTTATCAGTTGTTTGACAGTTCTGTCGTAAGGAATTTATATATTACACTCAAATAAAAATTTTCCAGCTATAAATATAATTAAATTGCTAATATACAGATACAAGAGGATTCTTGTCAAATTCATGCATTTCTCTCTAAAATAGTATAGTACTAATCGCAATTGTTTGCACTCTGAATGTGGATTAATGAAGGTGAAAATGTACATAAAACTCTTCAGTATTCAGGATGTGGCATTTCGTAATTTTTTAAACCCATGATTAATATCAAATGCTATGCTCAAATGCTATGGTCAAAGCAGTAGATATAATTAAATATTCTTAAACTAGATACGGAGTCGAAGAAAATGCTTGATGAGTGTAAGTTTACATCTTGATTAAATAGGACGACGAACACGTCATTTCGAAGGTGTGCTCAGGAGAAAAAGCCAAGAGGGGGAAAATTAGGAAATTACAGCGCAAACATAAAAACATGTGTAGTTAGGTTTTAAAAACGTACTAGGACATTTCATGCGTCACTGTCGTCACTTGAACAGACGCTATAACGATGTGCTTAAGCACAATGAACAGAAAAACAGTATGGATTCAAAAACTTTACTTCTTAAATGTTTTATCATAATTAGATGAGGAAGCGATGGAGATGATATGGTCGATTAAGAATCAACACCACCTATCTCAATTTTTTTTAATTTGAAAGAGGAAAAAAAACTCATTTTGTCACTTCTGGTAGGAATATGCGGTCTCAGGTTAATATTATATGCTAAAAATTAAAGAATTAACCGCTATTAGTTGCGAAAAATTGAGTGTTTTCTTAATATATGAAATTTCAAAAAGTTGAAATTGGTGGTGTTGCTTTTCAAGAGACGATATGTGATTGAAATTAGATAAAGAGTCATATTCTCGGCGATGTAACTAGTGGCAAAAGGTGACTAGTTCAACATTAAAAGCGAGAAGAAAAATTAAATTAAAATACATGACCTTTATATTCTACTGTATTAAAAGGTAATCTAATGTTTGAAAGTTACATACACGAAGGAAGAAAAATTCACACCATAATATTCATAAAAATATTATTTTTATGACGCTTATTATTTTCTTGACGAATGGAAAGTGATTGAAACTTCCATTGATCACACATAGAAGTATAGCATAAAAACATTTTCGAAAATCTATTGAAAAGCATATCTATGTGTAAGCCAGTAAAAGAAACACAAGATCCTGTCTTACATTTTGAAGAGATGAAAAACAATACTTTCGGAAAAAATTAAAACTAAAATCCAAATTAATCTCCAAAATATTAAATCGTCGAGAAAAATAAGTTTTTAATGTTATATAAACTGTCCTACATTTGTAAAAGTAACGAAAAATTGAACACACAAAACAAATAAACAAGAGGAACAAAGAACAAACATTCAAAGAACAAAACAAGAACATATCGTGAATCTATTAAAAATAAGTTAAAATTGCTGTAGCAATCGTCTTCCTCAGGATTAGGAATTTTATTTTGTGAAAATACATTCGTTGGGTTGGGATGGGTTTGTTTTGTATTTTGTGGCACAAGAGCCTGATTTTAAGCTATGCCGCTCCAAACAGGTGTTTAATTTTCGTAAAATAAAATAAGAATAAAATTCCTGTACATTCAATTAAAATGAGTCAGTTAAGTCGGAAAAACCATTTTAAAAATTCGAGCAGTGAAAACACATTATGAATTGTGCTATATTTTAGTTCTATCCCACGTCTTAGCGTAGAAACCTCTTATTTGCTTTCTCTTCTATTTCGTATACGAGACATCAAGAGACGAGCATCCAAAACCTGTTATTTTAATTGATTCAAATTTCCCATGGACTGAAATATTATAAAAGGTAAATAATTCACTCGTAGAATAAAACAAATGAAATATTTATTCTAATGAGTGATTTTGTAGATACTTTTACTTACTTTTCTTTCTTTTTTTTTACTTACTTTACTTTTTTTTGTACTTACTTTTGTCTGCCAAAGAAAAGTCTGTTTTCGACAGCAACATTCATTTGTAATACAATTAAAGTATATTACAAGGAAAAAATGACCCTTGTGTTCTGTGTGATCCTCATGAAAAGTTATATTTGTAAGATTTAATTTCTCGGTACAAGTAAATCGTGAATACCTTTCATTAAAGACCTCTTATGCAGGTGTCTGTTCACTATCTTTATCGTGTTTCTCTTTATGCCTGTTTAAGCTAGACATTATTTTGAAAGCAGCAGGGCAGTTGCTGCATGCAAAAAGTCTCTTCTCAGATTGTGCGCTGTGTGTCTTTTGAGACACTATTTAGTTATGAAAGTTTTCTAACCATGTTCACACTTAATAGGAGAGATTGACGTGCATTTTCATGTGTCGAGTTAAACTTTTCTTTTGTTTAAATTTTGAGGGACAAATACTGCATGTGTGAGGCCGTTCATCAGAATGTTTTGTCATGTGCATTTCTAGAAGACTTTTATCTCGACAGCTTTTATTACAATGTTCACATCGAAAAGGATTTTGCTCATCATGTATATTCATGTGAGTAATAAGGTGTTTTTTATGTTTGAAGGTCGAGTGGCAAATATTACATTTGTGAGGTCTTATGTTTGAATGTTTTATCATGTGTATTTCCAGATAACTTTTAGATTGACAGATTTTATTACACTGTTCACATCTAAAAGGATTTTGCTCGTCATGTATATTCATGTGAAGAGAAAGGGTTTTTTTAAATTTAAAAGTGAAATGACAAATGTCGCATTTGTAATGCCTTTCATTGGAATGTTTGGGCATGTGATTCTTTAGTAGGGATTTAGTTCCAAAACCTTTTCCACATTGCTTACATTGGTATGGCCAGGCATTAGAATGTTGGTATGAATGGCATCTCAAACCTTTTCTTGAATAAAAAACTTTGTCACATTCTTCACATGCATAAGATGACTGCTCCCTGTCCGTCACCTCGTATCCCATGCTGAAGGGCGTCGAGCATTCCGCACACGAGAATGAAGACTCCAACGATGAAACACGGCAGTAAATTTTATGTCGAGTTCGCCTGGATGAAAGATTCTCCTTACACAAGTCGCAAACATATGACACTACTTTATCCATTTTTAAAAAATTCAGTGTTTTCGAAGTAAAATATTCTTTTTAAAATATCCGTAGAGGAAGGGTAGTTGCAACCGACTTGTTGAAATATAGTCTCTGGAAATAAGAAAAAATAATTTAATTACAAATAATAATAATGTAATTTCGAAAAAGCTATTAACTAATTTTAAACGGATAAAAAAGTTAAAACAAGAGGGGATAATGAAAATGAAGGCTGATGTTTCATATCAATTAGAAAAAGAACCTACACTTTCTTAGTATGTTCTAAAGAAATATTTAAGACTAGCCGTCTTTAAAGACCAGCTGGTGTGGCCAACTTATTTGCGTAACGCCTGGGAGGAAGCTCCCAATGCACTAAACAGCGTTTATTCCGAAGTGCGAGCTCACTTATTCATTGAATTATGGCAAATTTTAACATATGGTATAAAATTAATTTATTCATACACGTTATCACTCTTTGCAAAAATTATAAGTAATTCATTAACTTCTGAAGAGCTTTATGACTCTTAGTTAAATAAATAGGAAAACACATTACCGAAACAGAAGGGATGATCTATTAAGATTGAACAGGGAATTAAACAGTGAATGAGAGAATGTATGTTATAGCAATGTAAAAGATCATCTAATCCGATCTTGCACGTTGCTTTTCGTTTTCAATTAGCAACAACACTATATTCAGCCTGTTTAGAATAACTTTTGGATGGCAAAGATATTTCTGCATCTTTCTAACATTTTTCTTTTAGTTTCAGTAAAATAGGGACCCTGCATATTTCAGCAGTAAATTTGTCAGTTATTTAAAAGTCATTTCTACCTGACAATGATTCGACCGCGGAAGTCCGATGTATTTTCCCGCAAGAAACAGGTGCCAGTTTACAGCGTAGAGGAATTGGTAGTAGTTGCAAAGGCCAGAATCTTAAAGATTATTCGCATGCATATTACAGTTCGTGGAAAATACTTAGAGCTCCATCTTTAGATTGTTACTTTCTTATTGTGCAGTTATGTGAAACTTATTTTCTAAGAAGGATCCCATCAAAGATCAGCGCCCTCTATCCTTTTCCTCCGTCAAAGAAGTACAAGACAAGACAGAATCCAAGCGACGCTCATGCCTAAAGGAGCAAGCAAGACGTACTCTTGACTTGAAAACTGTTCACTCATTATTGGAATAATAGATTCCATTCAGTTGTGTGATGTCAGACAGATATTATTTCGAACGAACTGTAATATGCAAGAAGGACATCATTTGAATTATTATTTAAAAAAGATGCGTTGAAATAACTTGAGTAGAAAAGGCGGAAATAGAAAGTTTTTGAATGACAGCTGTCAAAATTCTCTTTTATAAAAAAACTCTTTTCTCTGTAATTACAACAAAATAAGTATTCAAGAGTCTATGATACTTAGACCACTGCATGCAAGGATTTTAAAAAATTGTTCTTGAACCCACTTTCTGTACGATTCAAAAATGAGATTGAAATGACAATGTTTCTTTAAATGTTTGCAAGAATTAAATACAAAACACTAACAAAATTTGGCTACGAATTGTACGTAATAGTTGTATCGGCAAACCATTTGCGGTTTTTACACCAATAATAAAAGACTATCCAAAAGCGCCAGATTCAAAACTCCAGAAACTTTTCATTAACACATTCAAAAGTAACTTTATTCACATGACGAGTATAGTTCGTCATTGTACGGTTTGGCATGAAAAACCAATGACGATGTCATTTTACCTCAGAAGTTAATTAACAAATTCCAATTTGGTTAAAAAAAGTACCTAAAACAGAAGTAATAAATATGAATATAGTTTTGATTTTTTTTTATTTCTAAGCAATTTTTTTTCTAAAAGGAATTGACTACTTTCCAAATTTCGCGCATTCATTATTTTTCAGAATAATGTGGTTAAATTTTTAATTGGTTAAATTTTTTTTTCTAAATATTTATCATATGAACATTCTTATAATGTTTCCGTAAATAAGATTTCTAGAAAAGTCTAGACACATGTTCTTTATGTCGTGGCATCTAACAGCAGAAGTATTTATTATGATATTTTTCTTCATAAATGTTTAATTAAGGAAACTTGAAAAGTTCCGTTTACAATTATAGGCATAGGTAATGAATGCCAAAGATAAAAAGGGTATTTAAAAAGAATTTGAGTCGCGAGAATTGTTAATGAATTAATTTTTTTAACGAATATCAACATTAAGGTATATTTTAGAGGAAATTTCAGAGGAGATCGTGTTTAATTGCTATTAAGTAAAAAAATCCATTTTTAAAAACAATAGAAGAAACATTATGATCACATATTTCAAAATCGAAATTTTCTATTTCAAGTACCCACTCAGAAATCCTTGTTTTGTCCAAAATAGCTTTCGATGCTGAATGTTTCAAACTGTGCTCATTCTACTTTTCAGTGATGAGAAAGCAATGAAGTAATATTTGCAATTAATTTAATTTGAATTTAGAGTTCAATTGCAATGAATGCGCATATTCCGAGTATAAACCATTTTCATTAAATATATTCGCAGGAAAACTTTTACCGTCAGTTTTTGAACCAAATCAGAAAATGTATAATCAGGTTTAATATCTTTACACTATAAAAGGAAAATAATTATATCAATACACTTTATTCCTGCTTCCTTGTAAATGTTTAAAAAATGGGTGCTTACCTGTACCCCCTCGTGGAACATAATCTGTAAAAGCAAGATCAATAAAACAATCTTTGGCAGTTCACTAAGTTTCAGATTTGGAGTACACCAGTCCGATATAGGAAGAAGATTTTCGACGGTATAAATTCTCGAATACTTGATCTTCTCATCTTGAAGTCTAGAATTTTCCGCCTGGACACCGCGGCAACACAAAATTTCTATGAAGGAACATTTTTAGTGAGAATTGGTTAAGTCATTCAATGATACAAAGACAGTGTCCAAAAAATTCTTGAATAACAAACTTCCGTTTTTTATATATAAAAGCAGTGCGATGCCAGATGCCTTAACTAAAGAAATATATATAAAGACGCTTCAATCAGAAGTGTAGTCTCGATGCAAATTCCTAAGACTCATGTCAAACATATGTCTCTCCGCAAAATATATCAACAGGCTGAAAAATTGATACGAAAGGAGTGACAGTCTTGACTATACCACGTCGTAGTGCGTTTTAGGAGGGTATTGATTAGATTGCCGATGGAAATTTTCGAAGCCGCTAATCTGTCACCAGTATAAGTATGAAAAGTTAAACACTATATATGTATTTAATTATTTTCAACTCGCCCCGGAACAACCTACCCAAGAGAGTGTGAGGCCTTCCACAGACCGGAGGGAAAACATAGAACAAAAGAAATTAACTACATTAAAAAAGAATTATCAAAGAACCCCAAGGGGTGAGCAGAACAATTTAAAAATCATCGTTTACAACAATGAACTCAAAAAAGAAAGTATAAAGAGCAAAAAAAAAAACACAAAAATATAATTCAATAATATTAATTTCATAATTATCTATTTTATATATAATAGAGGTAAGTATGTGTGTGTTAATTTATTGGTTCTTTATACACGCCCACAGTATTGAACTTACGACGACCAAATTTAGTACGGTGATATATTAGCACAGGAAGGCGCTAATACCGTAAAAATTGTGAAATTGGAATTAGATTTTATTATTTTATTAAATAACGAAAAATAAGATATTCTTAGACTTTTTTTGCTAATGTCTTCTAAAATATTTTATCGTACAAAAATTATTTTTAAAGAGCAAAAAATTATCTTTTTAATGATATCAATTGAATTGTTGTACATTTTTTTTCTCTAACTGTAATTAACGTTTCTAAATTCATTTTAAACGCAATTTATAACAATGTTTTATATTTTAAAAAATCAAATTTATTGTTTAATCAGATACTTTGTTCACGTGTATTTACAGCTGTTAAAGTTATAATAAGAAAATACTGTTTCTTTGGTCATTGACTTCAATGTAGATTTTTTACTTGCGCTGTTATTTCGTAGAATACACTCAACTTCCGTTTTTATTTAGTAACTTTTAAATATGACTTCAAATAACCAGTTACGTTAGTTTAGTCACTACATAATGTTTCATTTAACTTTCACAATTTTTGAATGATCCTAATCAGCGGCGTGGCGACCGGGGAGTAAGGGAAGTATAGATGCCAGTTTTAAGGGTGCCATGCAGACAGAACAATACTGTATTTACATCAGATTTTAAAAAGCAAATTATGATTAGGGAGCATAAAAATAATACGAGTCACCTACGACCATTTGCGCTTGCTAAGCAAATAACGACTGGGGTAAAAATTTCATATTCCCTGGGCGCCACTGACCCACGGTGCACCACAGACAGTTTTGACCAAACTTTAACATTTTTGTGTCACTTTTTAAAATCAAATACATTAAGGAGTCGAAAAATGCCATGCCCAGAGCGCCTTTTACGCAAGTTAAGCCTCTTATGATGAATGGGTGGGGAGGAGAAAAAAAATCATTGTATGATCCTAACGCCATTTACACTCGGTACGCCACTCTTAGTATGTGAAGTCATTATAGATTAGCCGAGTCCCATTTCTACTGTAGGAAGAGAGCCTATGGAGAAAAAGAAGGAATGGTGCTTCTGGTCAGGCACACAAACGCAATAAAGAAGAGAATAGGGAGCCATAAAGAGCATGTTATTAAGTATTTATGTTCTCTCCGTAGCTGATGCGGATGGGAAGATATTCCAAGGATTGTTAGACTCGTGTGAAGTGGTTCAAAGTACAAAGACAAAAAGAAGAGGTTAATTTAGCTGCTGGCCGAGGTGACCGAGATACAGGAGAGTACAAAAGAAAATCAACGAAAGGCGTTGCAGTTAAAAACTGTTTAATTAAATTTAAAGCGTAATAAAAACTTAGATTTCTACCCCGAGTAATGCAAGGTATATAAGCTAGTTATAATATAAAACGAGACCTTTCAGATTGCTTTTATGTTCTTTATTAACGAATTTTGTACATAAAAACATTGCATCTATCCATAGATGGATTTAATAGAATAATAAAAGCCAAATATTGCATCTATCCATAGATGGATTTAATAGAATAATAAAAGCCAAATATTGCATCTATCCATAGATGGATTTAATAGAATAATAAAAGCCAAAGAAAAATTAATATAAACCACAATTCAAACTGTATATTCCATATATAGTTGACCATAAAAATATAATCTGATGTTTAAATGTTGCATTTGAAAAGAAAGAAAAATTCACGCATTGATATTAATTAGAATCATATTTTTATTTACTTGATTAACGCAGATTAGATTAATTAAAACTGGCTTCTTAATTAGATATTATTAAAAATATTTTGAAAGATCTTTTTTTATAAAATATATAAATGCTTATAACAATAAAAGTACTTCAAAAAGTTGTTTCTGACATTCTACTGAAGAAAAAAATTCTTTGAGAAAAATGAAATTAAACACAAATCCAAATTAATAATCAAAATAATAGGTCGTCCAGAATAGTAAATTTCAAACGTTCTATAAATTGTCCTACATTGGAAAAAACAAGGAAATATTTATCGCATAATTAATTTCTAAGAATCAAAACCAAAATGTATCTTGAATCTTTTAAATATAGGTTAAACTTGCAACTGTAAAACTCTTCCTAAGATTCAAGAATGTTGTTTTAGTTCGTTCAAAAAGTACACTATAAATTGTGCTATATTTTAGTTAAAGCACTCATCTTAGTGTTAAATGTTTTGGCTTTGTTCTGTATTCTTTACCATATCCCAGAAATCAAGAGAAGAGCATACAAAACCTGTTATTTCAGTTGATAGTAACAATATGATATGCCGTTTGGCATAACTTTTGGATGGCGAAAATGTTTCTACATTATTCTGACTTTTTTCTTGTAGTTTCAGCACAATGAGGACATCGCTTATATCAGTTATTTAGAAGGCGCGTTTTCCTGACAATGAATCGACCGTGGTGGTCCGATGTTTTTTGCCGAAAGAACTAATTTTAAACGGGTATAAAAAAATTTAAACAGGAAGATACAATGAAAATGAATGACGATGATTCATATTAATTTAAAAAGAAATCACAATTTTCTAGTATCTTCTAGAAAATCATTTTTGACTAGCCACCTAAGACAGCCAGCTTGTGTGGCGAACTCATTTCTTTAACATCTGGGAAGGAGCTTCCAATGCACCAAACTGCTCCTTACGTTATTATTTGATAGAAAATATGCTTTATATTTGATAGAAAAAGAGTAATTAACTAACATCTTGAGAGCTCATGACG
The DNA here is from genome assembly GCA_013235015.1 of Araneus ventricosus. NCBI lineage: Eukaryota > Metazoa > Arthropoda > Arachnida > Araneae > Araneidae > Araneus > Araneus ventricosus. The sequence continues at coordinate 24,138 of BGPR01010123.1, forward strand.
TTTTGAAGCTACAGGAGTGCTATTTTGGAACGGACCTCGTAATTTTGAACGACGGTCAGATGACGAGGACGACACCTGAGTTGGCGCTCCCTCTCCAAACTTCAACCCCACACCATCGGTAGGTCTTCAATAGAATCGGGTTTAGAGCCTGGAACCCTCCGGCCCCAAAGCCGAGACCTTACCCCTATGCCACCGCGACCTATATATTTTTAAAAGTTGTTCGAGATATTTAGAGTTAGTTAAGTATATTAACGTACTGTTTTAAAGAAACACGTCGGCTTCAATGGGACGGACCGCATAAAAACCAATCCCACTATAGACGCCTATGGGGAGCGTTTTCGATGCCAATATTTGGCGATATTTCGCTTTTTTGGCGAGAAATGCTTTGTAAAGTTTTTCTATTTCGACGACGACCGAGAGATACAATCTGTTATAAGGATGTAAATATTTCTACTTTGTAGGTTTTTTTTGTGTGTATGTGTGTAACGTAAAGTAAAATGAATTCCTTCTTGAGTGTCTTAAAGTTGAAAATAATTTGTTATTAGTTGTTAATTGTAAATAAAGATGGAAGGTTTTTGAAAACACGATGAAGAAAAAACTCAGTTTCGCGCCAATCAAAGTAAACGCGGAGACCCTAGCGGGTACAATGATAAACTTGGCGTGGTAAAAGACATTCCCATAGGCGCCTACAGTGGGATTGGTTTTTATGCGACGGACCTCGTAATTTTGAATCATTGTCAGATGACGAGGACGACATCTGAGCTGACACGCGCCTCTCAGAAGTTCCGTCTTCCCTCCCATCTACTTTTGCTGACATCTAATTAAGACTCGCTATATATGCTTTTACATGCAACAGGCCCACATGAACAGCAGATTTTCACTGGAATCGAGTTTCGAACCTGTACCCTCCGGATACCTAACAGCGCTGTGCTAAGATATGCTTGAATAACTTGAGTTTAAATGGCGGATATGGAGAAATAAAATATTTAAAACTGGTAAAATTTTTCTTTTGTAAAAAATGAACCCTCTCTTTGATAACAGCAAAAAAGTATTCAGTAGTCTTCTGATGCTTCACCAAAGCAGACAAGGAATCCAACAAATCTGTTCTTCAATCCCTTTCAAACTATTTAATCTTGAAAACATGTGCAGGAAACTACCCTTTTTCCCACTACAAGTTTACAAGAATGAAATTCGATTGACAAACAAATTTGGCTTTGATTTGCACCTAGTAGTTCTGTGGACGAGTTTTCTCTTTTGTTTATTTTTTATTCACGTACCGTTTTCTGGTGTCTCTCGATTTAGGGGTCTATTCTGGTACCCCCGGTTGGGGTGGGAGACGTGACTATTTCGGCACGTTAACAGCGGAAAAAGTGACGTCCCCCCCCCCGACCGGTGGTACCAGAATAGAGCCGTTAAGCGATCGCCAAATCAGTTTGTATACTGTATCAAGTGCAGAGTTCGAACCAGTTCTTTCTTTAGTACACAAAGCTTTGAATTATATTTTCTTTGAGTAAGCTTAATTATTTTTATTTAAAAACGCTTAAAAAATGGTTAAATTTCAAATGGAACTAGTGATAATATTAAATCGTTTGGTTAAAAGATTAACCGCCAATCAAGCCTTAGAAATTCGCCCAAAAGAGAGGTAGAATTTTATGACAGCTTTTCCAGAAAACTAGGCTCTTATTTTAAGTAGAAATTGAGAACTACAGCAAGAGGAACGTAAAACTTAATGTTTTCAAAGTATACCCCCTTAAGCAAAGATTTTTTTAAAAAATATTACTTTACACATTAATTAACATCTTCAAACAGAGTGATGAAGTTTTGGAGACTACCATTGACGAATCATTATACTGGAAGTCGGTCTCTAGAACGGAAGTTCTACATTTCCTCAAATTAACAAAGCAGAAAAGTTGTCCATATGAAAACAATATACGATAACGATTTTTGATATTTAACCACTTAACGATCGCATTATTTTCAAGAAAACAGTAAAAAAAAAAGTGCCTATTTTTTATTCAAGAAAATTGTATTAAAATAAGTGTATGAACAATAAATGTATTCATTTTTAGTTTTTGAATTTTTTTTAGCTAGAAATTAAGAAAATTTAATTTTTCAGAAAAACCAACATTCACGGTTATTGTGACAACTAAATGCCTCCAATTACATTAAAAATAGTCTTTTACTGCTATCTGGTATGTAAAATAAGAAATAAAAATTTTCCGTGTATAAGAAATGGATTGTTTTTAATCTTTTTGGTGCGTTACTTTTGAAAACTACAGCCCGGAAATATTACAGGCACGAAAAATACAAACCGAAACCTCACTCCTAGAATTTAAAGGGAGCGAGAAGGAATGGGTTAAAAAAGTAATAGAAGGGGATACAGTAGTGCGAGATACAATGCATTCGAAATTTTAAACTGAATAAAATCAGTATCACTTTCAAAAGTAACTTTATTCACATGACGAGTGTAGCTCCTCATTGTACGGCATAGCATGAAAAACCGGTAACATTGGCACTTTACTGCAAGGGGTTAATTAACAAATTCCCCATATCGTTAAAAAATTACTTCTCTAAAATAAGAGGAAAAATTTTGCATGTGGTTATGAATTATTATTTTTTTAGCATTTTCTTTCTTAATGGAAATCGCCATTTTGAAAATTTCTTCCCTGAATACATATATTTTTAATTATATATGATTTAATTTCTAAAAAATTAAATTCTTTTCGAAAATATTTATCGTGAAATGTTTTACACTTTTTCTGTAAATACGATTTTTGGAAAGTTCTACATACAAGCTTCTGTATTTCGTTGCATCTAACAGCAGGTGTAATTATTATGAGATTTTTCTTAATAAATGATTAATGTGAAAAATTGGAAAAGTCCCATTTAAAATTAACGGAATAGATAATGTTATTGATAACAAACAGCTGAAGAAGTGGTAGCAAGTATAACAGTAAAAGCGATAAGAAAATTAAAATAAAACTTATGAACTTTATATTCTACTGCATTAAAGGGTATCTATCTTTGAAAGTAGCATAGATGAAGGAAGAGAAATTCACACCATGATCTTCATTAAAATATTAGCTTTATTATTTTCTTGATCAATTGCAAGTGATTGAAACTCCCATTGATCACACATAGGATAGTATAAAAACATTTCCTAAAATCTATTGAAAAGCATATCTTTGCGTAAGCCAGCAAAAGAAACACAAGATCTTGTCTCACATTTTGAAGTGATGAAAAACAATCCTTTCGGAAAAAATTAATACTAAAATCCAACTTAATCACCAAAATATTAAATCGTAGAGAAAAATAAGTTTTTACCGTTTTATAAACTGTCCTACATTTGTAAAAGTAACGAAAAATTGAGCACATATTTCATTTGTAAGAAGCAAAACAAGAACGTATCTTGACTCTAAAAGATAAGTCAAACGCGAAACTGTAAAACTCTTCCTAAGGACGAGGAATTTTATTTTATCAAAATAAACTATAAATTGTGCTATATTTTAGTTAACGCACTCGTTTTAGCGTTTAAACATTGGACTGATTATCTCTTCTTTACCATATCCGAAACATCAAAAACAAGAGCATTCAAAACCTGTTATTTTAATTGATTATTTTCCATAGACAAATATTATAAAAGTCAAATAATTCACTAAGAGCATAAAAGAAAGGGAAATATTTAATCAAATCCAGGGATTTTGTTGATATTTTTCTCAGCCAAAAAAAGTCTCTTGGGGCGAGCAACTCCACTTGTGATACAATTAAAAAATATTAGAAGAAAAAGATAGAGCTTGTCTTCTGTGTAATCTTGACGAACAGGTATGATATTTGACATACTCGTATATTCTCAGTAAAAGTTAATCGTGAATAACTTTCATTAAAAAACCTCTCATGCAGGCTTGTGTTCACTATTTTTATCGTGTTTTTTCATGCCTGCTTAATCTAGAATTTAAAAAAAAACGCATCAGGGCACAGTTGCTGCATACAAAAGGTATCTTCTCAGAATGTACGGCCTTGTGTCATTTAAGACGTTATTTAGTAATAAAAGTCTTCTCACACTGTTCACATCTAAAATGAGATATTTTCTTGTATTTTCAAGTGACGAGTTAAGTGTTTCTTCTGTCTGAATTTTGAAGTAAAAATAATATAATGCGAGGCCGTTTGTCATAATGTTTTGCCACGTCATTTCAAGATAACTTTCAAATCTACAACTTTTTATACACTGGAAACATCTAAAAGGACGTGTCTTTCATAATTTTCTTTTAATTTGAAGTTCAAATGACAAACATCAATGAAAATATACCTTACTGTTCACCTTCTTCATCGTGCTTCATGTTATGTCTTTCTAAATGAGAAATATTCTTAAAGGCAAGTTTCTGCACTTGGAAAAGTCTCTCCTGAGAATGTTTTACTATGTGGCTTTTGAAATGATTTTTGATCGTTAATCACTGTCTTCAACGTGCTGCTTTTTATGACATTTTAAATTATATTCACGCTTGAATGTTGCGTTGCAAATGTTGCTTTCGAAAGGTCTCTCCTCAGAGTGTGCGGTCATGTGCGATTTGAGATGAGATTTGGAGAGACAAATCTTATTACAATGCTCACATCTAAAAGGATTTTGCTCGTCATGTATATTCTTATGTTTAATAAGATTTTGTTTGAATTTGAAGGTCGAATGGCAAATATGACATTTGTGAGGTCTTTTGTCTGAATGTTTTATCATGTGCATTTCAAGATAGCTTTTAGATCGACAGCTTTTATAACACTGTTCACATCTGAAAGGATTGTGCGCGTCATGTATATTCATGTGTTTAATAAGATCGTGTCTGAATTTGTAGGTCTAATGGCATGTATCACATTTGTGACGTCTTTTGTCTGAATGTTTTATCATGTGTAATTCAAGATGACTTTTAGATAAACAGCTTTTCTTACACTGTTCACATCTGAAAGGATTTTGCTCGTTATGTATATTTTTGTGATAAGAAAGGCTTCTTTCAACTTTAAAAGTGGAATGGCAAATGTCGCATTTGTAATGTCTTTCCTCGGAATGTTTGGGCATATGATTCCTTAGGAGGGATTTTATCCAAACCCTTTTCCATATCGCTTACACTGGTATGGCCAGGCATTAGAATGTTCGTATGAATGACATCTCCAACTTGCTTTTGAATAAAACACTATGTCGCATTCTTCACATGAATAAGATGGCTGCTCCCTCTCTGTCACCTCGTATCCCATGCTGAAGGGCGTCGAGTATTCCGCACACAAGAATGAGGACTCCAGCGAAGAAACACGGCAGTAGATTTCATGTCGAGTCTGCCTGGATGAAAGTTTTTCTTTACACACGTAACAAGCATATGACACTACTTTATCCATTTTAAAAAACTTCAGTCATTACGAAGAAAAGTTTTTTTCTTTATAAAATATCCGTAGAGGAAGGATAGTTCATCTGCCTTGTTGAAATATAGTTTCTGTAAATAAGAAAAAATAATTTAATTTGAAATTTAAATGAATAAATATTGTTTGCAAAAGTTATTACTTAATTTTAAACGGGTATAAAAAATTAAAATAGGAAGTGTTTATGAAAATGAAAGCTGATGTTTCATATCAATTCAATAAAAGAACCTACAAGTAAGACTAGCCGCCTACAAAGACCAAATGGTGAGACCAACTTATTTGCTCAACATCTGGGATGCTGCTCCCAATGCACTAAACAGTCTTAAATTCGAAGTGCGAGCACCACTCATGCCTTGAATTATGGCAATTTTAAACTTACGATCTAAAATTAAGTTATTCATACACGTCATCATTCGATACAAGAATCTTAATATAAATAAAAGTCATTGTGGATTTGTTTGTATGTATGTTCCACATCTCCTCCTAAACCACGGCACCGATTTCAACCAAAATTTGCACACTGAATAATTAAGACAAGGGGAAGACACTTGTGAACTTTTCAATGTTCAAATATTAATTAAACATTCCGTTAATTAGAAATTAACTGAATCCGTTTTTCCGCAATAACTTCGGAGTAAATTATCTCTCAAGAAATAATTTTGTATCATCTTAAAATTGAAACTTTTCAACGATACCAATTATATATCTGACATTTTTCCTTCAATTTTTATTAATTTTTCAGAATTTAATTAATTGAATTATTGAATTGAAGCATAAAGTTATTCACGTTTAAAAGCCGTACTCTATAGAAGGGAAATAATAAAGAGAGTAAGCGTGTCAATAATATCCATTTCTGATTCATTTTATATGTTAACCCTTTGCGGACAGGCAACTTTTTAGAACATTCGGATCAGGTTGGCGCACTTTATAGGCCATCTTCCTTTTTGATCTCTGTTCTTATTTAATTATATCAAACTTTAGTTTTCATAGTGTAATAAGCTTAAGAGGTTTGAATGGATGGATAATGTATACATTTGTGTCCGACTTTTAGCCGCTATCCTCTTCGTTAACTGGATTTCCTACACCTCAATCTCGAGATCGGTGAACTGTGGGGCACATTATACACCGTACCTGTCCTCAAAGGGTTAAAAAAATTGATGTTTACCTCTATTGTTTCAATTGGAACGTAATCTGTAAAAGCAAGATCTTTGAAACAATCTTTTGTCAATTCCCTGAGTTTCAGGATTGGAGTCCACCAGTCCCGTACACACAGAAAAATTTCAACTGCACGAGGTCTTGAATACCCGATCTTCTCATCTTGAAGTCCATAATTAACCACCTCGACACCGCGGCAAAAAAGGAACTCTTTTAAAGGACATTTTGAGTGACAGGAGGAGTTAAGTGGTCCAATGATCTGATGGCAATGTCCTAAAGATTTCTTGAAAAACGAACTTTTGTTTTGTCTAACATCTAATTTTCTGTTTTGTTTATTTGCGGTAAAGGTAATCGGAATAGGTAATGCCATTGGTAAAAAGCGTATCTGAAAACAATTTGAATCATGAGATTTTTTATGAATGAATTTTGTAACGAATATCTACATTATATTATTTAAGTGTAAGTGTCAGAGGAGATACTGTTTAACTCCTATTAAGAAATGCCATTTTTAAAAGCTTGCTTCAGAGGAAACATAACGATCGCATATTTCACAGTGGAAATGTTGTGTTTCAAAAGCACTCTTGAAAATCGAAATTTTGTCCAGAATAGCTCCCGATTCTGAATGTTTCAAAGTCTGTTCATTCAAATTTTCAGACATGAGAAAGCAATGAAATAGTTTTTACTATATATTTAATTTGAATTTAATAAATTCAAATATTGAAAATCTAAATCTTTCTTGTTAAACATATTCTCAAGAAGACTTTTACGATCAGATTTTGGACCAAATCAGAACCTTTTTAATCAAATAAAAGTTTCAGTCTATAAAAGGATGATAAGAAAACTGTAAGTGTATCAATAAATATCCTTCCCTATTCCTTTTATTTGTTTAAAAAAATGGGTACGTACCTGTTTTGTCTCCTGTGGAATATTATCTGTAAAAGCAAGATGAATGAAACAATCGTTTGTCAATTCTCTAAGTTTCGGATTTAGTGTTCATCAGTTCCATATACTGACGAAATTTTTATGGTGTAGAGACTCGAATACCTGATCTTCTCATCTCGTAGTCCAAAATTAACCATCTCGACCAACAACATAAAATCCCTATGAAAGGAAATTTTGAGTGAGAAGTAGTGAAGTCAATTATCCAACGACAGATTCCTAAAAATTTCTGGAATAACAGCCTTTTGCTTTGTTTATTTTACAGCAGTGCGTTGCCAGGATGCCTACACTAAAGAAATACATAAAGACGTTCCAATCAAAAAGTCTATTAATCTGAATGCAAATTCCCTATACTCATGCCTATCATTGTATTACCATGTAATATACGAGGTAATCCAATATTCGTTCCACGTAAGTTTTTCTACAAAATATAGGAGCTGATAGAGAAAGTGACACGAAATGAGTTATAAACTTGACTAGACGATGTCGTAGTATTTGAAAGAAACATTTTGGTTGAAATCATATGGAATTATGTCGTTTTCTAGCATTTGAGTTGATTTGGTATTGTAAATATAAAGTCGAAATTATCTGTCAATTACTTCCACGATAAACCTAGTCCAGTTTTCAGCAATCTGACATTAATTCTCATTCACTTTTCATAGATGCACTCTGCGTCTTTCATTGAACTAAAAAAATAAATAAAACTGTGGGATCATAGTGGTTTGGTGGTATTCTCGGCTTCGCGATCGGAGGTTCGCTGGATCGATTTAAGGTATTATGAAACATATATTGTGTATCGAATCCTGATGCACACTAAATCAACCACCATGGATCAGACTGCTTCACATTGTTGTGGCATGGAAATCTGAAGATTTGTGTCCAGTTTCATGTGTTGTCCTCGTCGTAGATTGAGGTTCAAAATTAGGAATACCATCCCGAAACAGGGCTTATATACCCTCAAATACGGGAGCCTCTATTTGACTAAACTCAGAAATGCCATTTTCTTGATATTATCAGTTTCTAATGGCAAGGAAATACAATTAGATGTATGGGGGAAAAGAAATATGAAACGCCTTGCAAATTGAATCAACCTTAAGCCTTTTCTAGGACCGAGGGAAGTATACTTTCCATCATATTCGTCAACTTTTAATGTCCATATCAAACTATTTTACAACTTCTGATCAGAGCTCACATTATTGCAAGCCTCAATCTGTTTCTTATTTTAGATAGATTAACGTCCCGTCTTGGATACACTCCACTGTTTTCCTGTGCCAGTCCTCTTAATTTTGAATTATGTCTCAATTGCTTGCAGGATATCTGAATAGCTAGCGGATATCTGGTAACAAACATCAATAACACCAGGACGTTTGATATGGACGGCTTTCCCTCTCTGTTAATAGCAATTATTTTCGTTCTTAAATGGTCGCCGTGTGTCTCGCGGATATAAAATCTATTCTCTAACACTTGTCCACGCTGATTTTTTGCCAAAGATATTCTAGTGTTTTTAGAGTAATTATGTGTTGCTGATTCCGAATCCGGCATTCTTCTCGTCAGATTAGCTCTAGGTTTCGAGATAAAGTGAAAATTATATTTAAATAGTAATATGTACTCACCAATGAAATCGCATGGAAACTGTCTCAAATATACATAAATAATAAAATTAAATCAAAGCAATAAATAAATGTTATCACAAACAGTAATCAATATATAAATCGCAAGATAAATCTATGCAGAAATCTCATAAATATGTGACAAGCGTAAGTCACAGCATAAAATTTGAAACAATATTAATGAATGAATATAAATAAAGAGATGCATTTCAACAAATAAATATATGAATCATAATGGTATGGTAAAATTAAAGCATGATGTTGCATTAAGTCCATTAAAGTGATAATCGAGTAATCCGAGTTTATAAAGTAATTTTAGTGAGTTCTGTAACTTTGTAGTCCTAAAGGACGAGTCGCCGCTGCTTTTAAGTAAAGCTTAATAATACGCACAACGCGAAGAGCAAATAATTCAGAATTCTGGTTCAATATTAGGCTATTTTCCTGTTATAACTTAAATTTTCGTTTTCTCAAGTTGTCCTTCCATTCTTTATCAAGTCGATAGTTGCAACTATCTGTAAATGAAACTGAGTAACAGTATGTGTCATTGGCAATTTATTTTGAATCCGTGATGATTGGCTTATGTACTATTTGACAAATACTTGTATTTCCCTTTTTTACTTTGTTGAGTAAATTTGCATTTCTGCAATAAACATCTCCATATAAATTTGTGAGCAGCTCCTTGTAATTTAAAAAAATAACATATATCTATAAGTTTTGCAGACAGAATTGTGAAACTTTTTGTATGCATAGATGAGTGTAAGTGAAACATTTCACTCGTTGACACTTTTGCTGTATGGGGAAGGTATAAAAAATTAAGTTCTTAACTTTTTATTTTCAACTTTTATAGAAGCGAAAGTGTTTTCAAACAAATTCTTACCTTATTTGATGAACGTTTGTAATTGGAAGTATATGTATTAAATCCGGATTCAGAAGCAGCGCCACGAAATTGGCCTAAAATCATTGGAATATAATTGGCAGAAAACAGTGTTAACCAGTGTAATTACCGTGTAAAGCACCTTTAGGAACAAAATACGAGTGAGAAAAAAAGTTGCATCATTACTTCCCTCGCCTTTTTATCTTTATAAAAGACTACAAATGAGAGCGTACCTACTGACCAAGCAGATGTCGCATCTGGCTCATAAGTTTAATGATCAACGCCCGGATGCGAGAGATGCCAGTACTCCGATGCCTGTGTGGCTTTCAAAACGCCTCCCTTTTCTTTTGCGGGAGGAAAAATTATTTTAATTATTTGTCAATAAATAATGACCATGTAACGCGCATTTAAAATCCGAAAACGTGTGGGAAGAATGTTGTATCTCTGCTGCCCTAGTTATTCCATGTGAATAAAAGACAACAATACGCAACGCACATACTGACCAAGCAGCTGCCGCATCTGGCTCATAAGTTTAATGATCAACGTCCGGATGCTAGACATGCCGGTACTCCGAAGCCTGTGTGGCTATCAAAACGGCTCCCTTTTCTTTTGCGGGATGAAAAAGTTATTTTAATTCTTTGTCGATAAATATTGATCATGTAACGCTCATTTTAAAACAGCAGAATACAGGTATCCTTAACCAACATGTAACAGCAAAAAATAATTCTTTTGCAGTTTTCTTACTAGTCCTAAAGTGTCTGCTGTATTCTTCTTTGTTAACTAGTCCAGTCCAGTGGAGACAAAATAACGGGTTCTGTGCAGAGAATAAAAGACAACAATAACAACAACTCCTTTTCATCTCCAAATGAAAGCGAGTTACTTTTAGTGCCATAAATCGGTATAAATTAATAAAACAGCATTAACCCAAATGTAGGTTGGAACAAAATAGTAGTATAGTATAGTAAATAGGAACAAAATAGACACAGTAGTGTTCTACAGTGAGAAATGATTCTGACACATTTTGAGTGAGGTTTAAGGTCCGCGGGCAGTCTGAACATTTCTTCAGAGGAACGGTGGTTCTACTTTGCTCGAGATAAAGGAAAGAAGAGTCCATGAATTAATTTGACACAATCGTAGTAAAGAACGAATGAAGTGAAATACAGATTGGACCACAGCTTGAAGAATGGTATAACCAATGATCATCTTCTACGTAGCATCCTCCCTCTGTTTCGACGTGTCATTCCGGCTCCTTTACTCCCACAGTGGATTTCAGCAGTCCAGATCCCAGGATGAAGAGATCTTGAAAAGAATAAAAATCGTTACAAAATTTGCAAGAACAAGCCAATTAAATAAATTGGTAATAGAAAGTACTGAAGGCGAATTATTACTGTAAATATGTTCAAAGAAGTAGCAACTACTTTTACAACATAAAGTTGTTCTTATCATTCGTTTCAGAGCGTTAAAAGGCAATTCCAAATTTTAGAGTGACTCAAATTTTGTTTCAAAAAAAAATCCGAATGCAGAACGCTTAGTTACTTTTTACTGAAAATGGCGCACAGTTTTTATTTAATTTGACTTTTTTCATGTTTGTAAGAATAGAATTTCGTAATTCATTTTTGTACTCACTTTCTCGTGTCCTAAAATTTTTAAATTTATAAACTTGTGTATTCTTGACGTCAATACACTGTTTTAATATTTTCAGAATATTTATTTTATTTTTCAGTAAATAATTAACTATTAAATTTTGCATTAAATACTGATGGCGAATTCAGTTTGAATTTGAGAAAAAAAGCGCTTTCAAGATTCCTTAGCAATTATAAGTTAAATATAAGTTAATAAGTTAGGTGATTTATAAGTTAAAATAAAATAGTAGAAAAAATTATAATAAACTTTCTACTTTTTACACAGAGTTGTATAATAGCTACATAATAGCTAAATCATGTAGCATGGGTCTGTGGTAGATTATGATTTATTTATTCTGCAATCATTATACTACTTTGTGTAAATATTGTATTAAAGAGATTGATAATTAAATTACATATTAATACGAAACACTTGTTTCATGTATTTGTCCCGACGTTTTCCCAAAAAATCTATGGCACGGACCCGAACTGCGTCTTTCTTATAATTTTTTCTATCTTTTTTAATGGGAAACGCACTTAAAAAATAGGTGGTTCAAAGAGTGGGGAGGGAGGGAATAATACAGGAAAGAAAGGAATGAAAAAGGAATAAAAATTATTATTAGAAACAATTTCTTCAATGTATCTCAACCTATCCTGGCTCCCCACATTGTTGGGAAGTTCAAATAATTAAGAATTTAGAAAATACAGTATTGTTACAATAAAAGTTATCCTTCTGAGAAGGTCCCAGAGGTTCTATGGCTCCAAAAGAAGCAGAATTTTACGAGGAGATAGTGCAACGAATGCTCCCTGGGAAAACGAGGAAAAGAGAAAAAGAAATATTTACATTTTCGCTAAAAGTGGCGAAAATTTAAATTTTTCATTCGCCAGCGCCATTATTTAAGGCAAGTCCAGAGATCTTTCCGACTTTTTTTTATTTCTGAAGACAAACTAAATAGTTCACTTTTTTTCTTTTTAGTTTAATTAAAAACATTGCCGAAATTTTATTCTCAGCATAAAATCTATTTTCGTGCAAAATAACATTTTTATATCAGTTTTTCTTTTCTTCGGTTTTCACAGAGCGCATCACTTGTACTACATTCTAACGAAATTCTGCCTCGTTTGGAGCCATAGATGTTTGATTTATAATATCCTTGTATTTTACCCACCCAAGCGAGAGACAATTGATGATCATTAGAAAAAGCAAGGGTTCCGAATCCAAACTGCAGAGATTCTCTTGACTTTTTTATTTAATTGCGCGAGGTGGCGCTTTTCGCGTTTCGTAGGAAAGTGAAGAAACCGAATATGCATTTTGAACACCATCCTTTCGACTGACTAGATCTAAAATTGGATAAAGATCTAGAATTTTGAATCCGAAATTGGATAAATATCTACAATTTTGAATCCGAAATTGGATAATTATCTATAATTTTGAATCCGAAATTGGATAAATATGTATAGTTTTGGTGGCTAGACAACATACCGAATCTCATTTATCTCACTAGTTGCGTTTTTCAGTTATCGCATTTGTAAGCTCACGAATGGACGGACCAACAGACAGACAACCCGCTGAAGGATTTGGTCCGAAATTTGGATTAAATAAACAATTCTTGCCATACACCAAATCCATTTGGCTCACTGAATTTTACAGTAACCTACTTCACATGTACACGGACGGACAGATAAACTTTTCGTGGTTGGATTTCATTCAAAATTTCATTGATGTCTACAATTTTTGTGTAAAGGCCAAATATAATTTTTCTACCTTGTTTAGTTTAAGAGTTATTGAGTTCACAGACCAACCAATTGATTTAATTTTAGTATTGACTTATATATTTGGCAGTTTCAATACGAATTGAGTAGAGCATACATAAAACTATTAAAATTTAATTTTCACTTTATATGAAAAATTACAGCCAATCTAAAGAAAATAATGAAAGGTTTGGAATGAACACAACGAATTTATCCTAAAATGACTGGAATATCATTGACAAAAAATCCATGTCTCGCAGTGATATCAAAGCGCGTTTTAACCTTTTCTTTGTTGCATATATTTTTGCGAATCTCCGACAAAATGATTATGTTTTCTATTCAAAGCGGGAAATCTCACAGCGAAAACATGAAGAAAGTAGGTCTATTTGAGCTATCTCTTAGCAATATTTAGAATTACGAACAAAAATAATCGCGAAATATAACGAGATGTGGAGGTAGCGAGGAATTCATCTTAAACGATGCAATATTTATTTTCGTCGCATGACATTCGACTCCAACGAAGAAGGGGTTAAAGAATTCATCAATAATAATTCCCAACATTCTTTTATAACTGCTACAACTGTTTCTAAGTCACTGAATGTTACTTCAATTACTGGTGTTGCTAATCGGAACTCATTCGAGTTCCGGATCCATCCTATTAATTCCATATTTGCGGGCGAAGCTCTCACAATCTTTCAAGCAATTGACGATCTTTCAATTCTAGAGGAAACCTAATGATTTTGACTGACAGTTTATCTGCCTTACAAGCAAGAAATATATTTCCTTAAAATTCCCAAAGAATATTCATGGATTGCACGATAAAATCATAAAACCAAGATTAGAGCAAAGTTGAATTTAAAAAAATCATACTCATTTGGACCCCAAGTCACACAAACATTTTTTTTAGAATGAAAAGACGGAATTTTTCGTGAAAAGAGCAACGATTCAACTCCTTACTTGGATTGGATTGCAGCGAAATATATCATCTCACAATTTCCAAAAAACAAAATAATCTCCTATTAAAAACCAATTGAAGCATTCAGAAATTGAAAATATCAAGAATCTGCCATCAATTATATCGTTCCGCCGTGAAAGATAGTGTTACAAACATGGAAAGTCGCTTCCCAGCAATGCGAGTCTTATGGTTGGGAAGAGAGTTTTACAAGGTTAAGCATGGAGTGACCTCAGCGACAGTTATGGCGCCCTGACCTTGGCGACAAACTTGGCGACCATTTTGGCGATTTGGCGACAAATTTGGCGACCTTGGCGAGAAATAGATGATTCCCGAAAATGCAACCCTTTTCCCGAAATTTCTACTAGGGAAGGGAATAGACGAGAAAACACCATGTGACGTCACGGCTTGTCGGAGAGAATATTTAAGGACGGCGCTTAGATCAGAGGAGCGTCTTTGATCGACTGGGATCACCTTGGAGCGCGAATGCCTTTGGAGTTCTACCCGCAGTGCGAGCTGGTGAGTTGAGCGCTATTGAAGGTGCAGTTATGGTCTACTAGTTATTAGTTATTTGCTGACTGTTTGTGTTGTTAGATAAGAAAGTGCTGAATTGTTATTACCTGCGAATTGTTGTCTGTTTACATTGGTAATCTGTGCAAGAACTATTGTTCCCTGTATCTATGCTACGTGTTTTCCTGTATATTTGTAAATAAATCTTCAATCTCCATTATCCTGCGACTTGGACTGCTTATACCATACACCCACAGTAAGACTTGTGCAACAATAGAGTAGAATACATCGCTATTTCCCGCATTCATACCCGTATGTTCATCTCTCCAACCCTTTTACTTAAATTTGGTTTATACACTAACGCATTATGCCATATATGCAATTAAGATAACGATTATGGAAACATTCTCCTGAATTTTGACCAAAATAAAATTGTCAGAGTGAATCTCTGAGAAAAACTTCATTCTTCTTCAATCTCTCCATCTTGCTAAAAATTCTCTAAAGCATCACTAGGAAACAATAGCATTTACGAGCCTTTAGTCAGGCACTGAGATATTTCAATGTTTATTAACTGCAAGTGTTCAGAAGTACGGGAAGAACACGAGAAAAATAAATTTATCAATCTGATATCAAGCAAATGATTTATCAATCTGATTCAAAATAAAATCAATTGAAAACAAGATGCTAGTCCAAGCAACTTAAATTTTCAGATAAGAAAATATTACAAATTTGCTTGATACGAGAAAAAAATCGTTGGAAACCTAATATTTGTAGCTTACAGTTGTTTTCGGATTCCGAAGAATTAAGGAACTTTCAGTAATTCTGATAGAAACATTTCATGGTAAATTTAATAAATGACCATTGTTTGTAGAAGATATTTATAACTAACCTGTATTGAACAGAAAACCACAAACGTCAAAAGATGCTCCAAGGAGATTTTCTTTTGAATTCATCAGAAACGAGAATAATCTTCTACAGAATTTCTCAAGATGGCGGAGAAAAGGCGCTTTCCTAGAATAAATCTTAGCAATAATGATTTTGGACATTGTTTGGAATTATGTAAAAAGCATTGTTTTTTGTGTTTAAAATGATTTGGAACAATAGATTCTCCATTTCTAACAACGGTGCGTTTTATCGCAATTAATAATTTAATTTTCATTAGTGCTTTCGATTGTTAAAGCTTTTTGTACTCTTTCGAAACGGAGATTGATAGAATAGGCTAATTTTAGAAAATTGAAGCCATCTAACTAACAGAAAACTTAGATATACAAAAAAAAGTTGACAAACTTCTGATTTCTATTTTAGTTAAAATTAATGACATTATTTTGGATGCAAACCGGGTTAATTCTCATCGACACAAATTCAGCCATTATATGAAGCTAACAATATTAAACTTGTGACCATATAAATTTATAAAAACAAATCGAACGTTTTTTTGTTGTTGTTATTTCGATTGCGGAATTCCTTTTCATTGATGTTTAATTTAAAAAAAACATTGAATTATTAGGAAGTCGGCCAGCAAATATTCTAGAAAAGAGAATGAAAATAAAAGAATTCATATTTTCTCGTTCAGATATAATATATCACTAAAATGTCATTTAAGGGGGAAATTTAGAAAAATCTAGGCTGTTAATTACAGGGAAAAAATATAAAAAATGTTCACATACATTGTTAAACATTTGAACTAAAAATATTTTTTAATAGAAAACATTAATTTAGTTAGAAAATGCTATGTGATACTGACCATCGAGAATATAAATATAGATCACTTACTTTTTAATTTAAAATAAAACAGACTTTCAATACTTAATATAATTCGCGATTTTATTTTCTTCATTGCATTGACCTTAAATTTGGTGTTTTCTTGTTTAATAAACTATTGCTAAAATTTGGCGAACTGTGCTATGATTTGGCGGGTTTTGTCTGTGGTTCGATTATATAAATTATATAAATCCAAGATTATATAAATTAGGGAAACAGTTAAAATTTTTTAATTTGTAAATAGTTACATAGTCCTTGCCATCTTCTGAATTGAAAAATGAAACAATTTTATTCCTCGTTTTACCTCCGAGCCGGTGTACAAAATTTATCAAACTTGTTACAAACTCTAACAGGCAGAATCCTCTTCCCTTCATATTCTATCGCGCGTAATCGACGAATATTAGAAAACCCCTTAACATTTTATTTTTTTGCTAGTTCATGGACCTATGGGGTCGTTCCCTACCTGCTAGAATGATTTGGATTATAACAATAACGACAAAATATGCTGTGATTCTTAAACCTAACCATAATGAATTTAAGACTCGTATGTAATACAAGCAGTGGCGGCGAATAAGGGGGACGAGAGGGGTTCTCCCCTACTTTTCTTGGAAAAATTAAATTTTTATTTCTTTTTAGTTGTTTAAGACTAGGAATTATGAAAAAGGAATAGTATTCGGGTAAGCTAGCAAATTTTGGGATTTACCACCTATACTTACGGGTACTTTAAATATCAGTAAATTTATTGCCCCTCACTTTTTCACCGAATCGCCACTACTGAATTCAAAAACAAATTCGATCTTCAGTCAAATAAAGGTTTAATAAAAAAAAGAGTTCGAGGTTTTATTTTTTTTAAATTTATTTTTCTCGGAACTGAATTAAGATGTTCGGCGTTATTGAATATATTATGTACCTCCATCACAATATTAACCAAGTCGTTTGCACCTCCGTTTATGAAGTTTAAAAATCAACTGTAAAAGGAGTTTTGGAGAAAATATCTAATTTCTACTCACACATTTCAGTGGTGTATTTGCTCTCAGAAAAAATGGTGGTGTTTTTCAAATATATTCTTAAACTAAATGAGAGCGCTTGAAATAAAGAATGCTGTAAGCTAACTGACAGAAAGTCGGCCCATCGCCAACAGCGTGTGAAGAATTAATTACACAGCCAATATAAGATTTATAATAAATAACATCAGTATTGTTTCTTTGCTCTGTTTTCGCGATTGGCGACTTAATAAGGCCTTGGCATACTTAATATACATATTCGATTTAAATATCGAATACGTTAACACTTCACATTGTTACATTAACAGTCCACATTTTTCCTTGGCGCCGTGGTGTCAATGGGGCAGCTTAGTGTACCCTGTCAAAACAGAAGTACAGGATTATACAAAATGAGGTTTTATTTTTCGGTAAAGCCTGAAAGCAGATATTACATTATTCACTGGCGATGATGCCGGTCCCAGCTATCTATGTGCACTCAATTGTAAGACTCGGAAATAAGATACTGCTCCGTCGCCAAATTAGCACTCCCTTGGCCATCCTTTTCAATGGTAGCCATCATAATGGTCTTAACCCTCATGTATCTTCTACCATATTTGACAGATTATCGCTTGAAAAAGTCCAGTTTGGCAAATATGTGGCGATGATACTGTGTTTTCGAGTCCATTTCAGTTATTATTTGCTATAAATATATATATTTTCGGAATCGTTGAAGTTTCTACTTTTTAATGCCGAAAATTAAAACTGAAATTTCAAATATATACACATATGATGGCAATTATTGTAAACTATCGCCTTAGAAAACTTTCACGAAAATGGAAATAATATTGATATATCTTAATTAGTTACAATACTTGACTTTGTATAAAATTATACTTACGAATGTTTCCGAAACATTTTATGATGGATTCCCTTTTAGTGTCAAGATAGTAAAACTGAAATAAATTGACAAAATATTCCAATTGCTTTCCAAAATTTCTTATGAGTAACTTTGTTATATCATCTATCAAAACTTTTATCTTATCTATCTGCTTATCTATCAAAATCAGAACCAAAAATGACGAAAAACAATAATCTGGCTTTGATTGTTTAGATGGCAACAATATTCTTTTTACTATTGAAATGTCTGTGTGTTGATCCAAATAAACACGAAACAAAGCATTCCTAAAAAATATCAATAGCCTTTTAATTATATTTCATGTTCTTTTTACTTTATTCTATACGAAGTACACAAAGAGAAAGTATTGTAATCGTCAAAAAATTCGAATTCGAGAGATTTTGACGAATCTCCTCGTTTCAGATCTCCCTAAGGGCGAAAAATACAATTTTGGAATTATATCTGTCTGTGTGTGAACTCAATAACTCAAAAAACTATTAAAACTAGAGGGGTGAATTTGGTATGTGATCTTCAGACATAATTTGTAGGTTTCTATCAAACTTTGGACAAAATACGTTGAAGAGAAGTCGGTGTGTCCGTCTGTCCATGTTCATGAGAACTCGGTAACTCAAAAATTTAAATAGCTAGAGCAATAAAATATTATAGACAGTTTTATTATTGTTATGAAACAATCAGTAACAATAAGAGGTGATCCTATTATATATAACAGTTAATGTTTTAAGACGCATTTTACGGCGCATAACCATCGCAAACTTGGCGCTATTTTACTGACTTGGCGAATTTTATCTCGCTTGCATTCTTGACCCTTTCATATTGCAGTATTCTTCGAAGACAATATCAATAACAGTTGCGGCGTTACGAAATTTTTAGACGGTGGGCGGTCGGGTACGACAACTTTGTTAGAAAGTATACGAGAAAATTTAGGGAAGATCTCTCCCGCTGGTTTTGTAATTATATTTTTGATACATGCATTTAAAAGATAGATCGGGTACATAAAAGATAGGTTCAAATAAAGACTAGACACAAACATCCGAACAACGACTTGGAAAATTGAAAAGATACTCGTATTTTCAATACAAATTCAAAGTTAGAATAAAAAGAGAGCATAAAATGAGGGATTAACTAAATCATAAAATATTTAGATTTCCTCACGAAAGGAAAAAAAGAAAATGCAGTATACCAGTATTTAATACAAATTCAGTAGTAGAATGAAAATAAAGCAGGGAGTAAAATAAAGCAAATATGAGGGGTTTCTCTAAATCATGAAAATTTTAGCTTTCCTCATGAAAGGAACAAGTAGAAAATGTGGAATTAAATGAATACTAAACTGCAACTTTCTTTTGAATACAGATAAGTGTTTCATTGTATGTGTCATCGAAATGTATAATTTAGATATTTCGTAAGATATCTAGCTATTTCACGGGAAAAAAAAGACGAAGTTAAATGAAGTGTGTAACAACTTCATGATTTTCTCTCTACAATTCCACTACTTTCTGCAAAATTTTGCAAATGATTCACAGTTACTTTTTAGAATAAAATCCATTCATTTTAATTGTAAGCAAAGAATTGGTTTTGCTTTTCGTATCAACCTTGTTTGGTAAAAAATTGAGCAGATATCCAGAAACAGCCGAAAGAGTCCCAATTTTTGATTATTTGCTCCGGATTTATTCTGATTTCTAATTATTAGTAAGTAGATAGTATTAATCAAAGGACTTTTTCTTGTGTTAACACTATATGACGCATTTTGCGTTTCACAGTAGAGCAATACACAGTAGTTACGCGATAACTAAGATTGACAGTGCGCGTGAGTCGGATTAGAGTAAGTTGGGGGACCCCTCCAACTTACTTTAGTCTAACTTTGCACATAAATACCCGCAAATTTTAATTAATATCTGGCATTATCTAGGCAAGCAGATGTTTGGAAGGATAGCATATAATGAAAACTGCAGTTTTTAAATATATCCATACACTAAAGGACATATTAAAGCAAAAATGTTGCAAAACATTTCGGTGTTGATGACTATATATTTCTAGAGCAGAAAATATATTTCTGCTCTATTTCCATCTTGTAGGCTTTCGAACGTGGGAGACGACCACTTAGAGCACCACAACGGCGCGTTACCTATCTGAAAAACCTTTTTAAAATGCTCTCTCATTAAAGAAAAAAGAAGTAAATGCAACATTATTAGCTTTTTAAAATTAATTTTTGAAATGTGTCCGATAATTTATGAACACCCCGCATTGTGGTGTAACGAAATAGGAGAAATTGAAAATCTACAGGGTGATTCTAAATCCGAAGGATTGCCTTAAGGAGGTAAATAGTGACCGAATGGTTTCGCGACAATACATCTCCACCATCATTAGAATATAATCAAACAGATTTCATTCACAGAATATAATCAAACAGAGATTCTAAGTTATCCAAATGTTTCTCATTCAGAGATAGCTTAGAAAATTTCCACTATTTGAAAACTTATTTTCTGACAAGAATCGATTTAAAATTTTGCTATTTCGCCATATTCACTCAGGGATATCTAGAAAATTTAAGCTGCCAAAATTTGCAATTTATATTTTCTATTACATAAATGATAACTAAAGGCAAAATTTTAAAGAAACAATATTTCTGCTCTATTTCCATATTGTAGAACATGTTGCAATTGAATTGATTGCACTACATGACTGAATATTTTCGGGAAATTTATATTTTACTTTAATATTTCAATGACGTTTAGTAAACTCTTGTAAAATAAGAATACAACTAGGCCGTAATGTTAATTTCAATAAAATTAATTAAACAAAAAATACTAAATTAAACCTTAATTACCTTTCCTTTCAGGGTAAAATCAAAACGTAACGCACAAGATTCCCTCTGTAACTTATAGGGTAAAGTTTAGTACTGGATAAGCTTTGCAGCCTTTCTTTATTAAATTACAGTACGCAGAATTGAAATTAGACTCATTTATGCCGCAATCATAATTGTATTAAATGTTTCTTCAAATGATTCAGTGTGCCAATCTAATGTGTTTCATTCCATCTAAATAAGAATCATACGTATAATCCTAAAGCAAAAAACATAGTTATGTTCCAAAAAACAAAGGTATAACATTCAAAAATTATTTTTAACTTGCCCTATGAAAAGAAAAGTTTCATTTCCAAACAGCGGATATTTATAAGAATATTTTATATTCTACAATCCTTTTCATATGAAGAATAATTTAACAATTAGTTTTTGAAGAGGTTAAATTTGAGACAATTTGCTGTTTGTTTAAGAGACACATAATAAAGCAGACAAAAGGAAAAACAAGAAACTTTATTGAATAAATAACCCAGACAAAAACTTTTAACGTAAACTCAATAATTTTTAGTGAAGACAAATGATTAAATTCCATCAGTGAGGACATATTACTAAAGTGTCTTTTCAAAGATTAATTTTGTATAAGGATTCCTTCACTTCTAACCTTTGTCATCGTGAATTTCACAAGCCTGCTATTAGACAGGAAACACTGGATTGATGCATTCAACTACATCACGAACCTTGTTAGATTTCTTGGAGTATTTAGAGGCTAAAAGTCCTGGCTAATGTATATTGAAGAGAGTTTTTTATCTATTTAAATCTTGCAGTTCCCTTTATTTTTTCAAAATTCTTCTTTTGTTTCTCACCACCAAAACCGGAATTTACTTTAAGAGAATTTTTCCAAATATACTCTTGAGTTTCTAATAAGTTGAATTGTGAACAGCTGTTTACAGAACATTTCCAGAGATTCTCTTCATTTCAAACCTACAAATATTTCTGGCAAGAGGTTAAACTAAACTGGGAAGAAGAGTTCTTTTAATGTAACTAAATCTTGCATTTTCACTTCTTTTAGAAAGATTGGCTTTTCCATCAATGTCTGAAAAGTTTTCAAGAGGTTTTAAAAGAATCAATTCCAGATACATACTTGAGATTCAAATAAGTTGAATTATTAACCGCTTTTCAAGAAAGATTTTCGGATTGACCTAGATAAAATGATGGCGATTGTGTTATCCTTTAATATTTTTCAGTCTCTGTTCTTAAGGTGAAGACACATTTCTTTTTCTACGGTAAATAAATTGGCAAAGGCGGTTAGAAGATTCTGAATAGGTTTTAACCATTTGTTCTGGTAGATTTTGAGTAAAATGAGCATTTTCGTAGGAAAGTCATTTCTTATTGTTGGCCAGAAAAATCTGCTACAGCTTTACCGATTACTACATGCTTGTAAAAAACACTTTGCCATATATGTGCGTTCTTTTCCAGTCAATTCTGCAATCAGCCATTTTTCTTTGTAGAATTCCGACGAAATATGAGGGATTAAAGTATTTTTTTAAATCTCTTATTAAGATTTTCAATATTTTTAGAAAAAGATTGATTTTTTTTACCGTAATTGCCAAAATGTAAAGAAAACAAGATTCAAGCAAAAGGCATTTCTACAAGTATAACGAGTCCAAAAAAACAATGACAAAGAGCTTGAAAATTTGAACTACAATTCATGATAATAAATTTAAATCCAAAAACCTGTCAATAATCAGAAATTGGGTTTCTATTAGGGAAGAAAATGTTAACGATCATTTTGAATCCTTCCAATCTAAAAATTGAACACATAATTATATTGTAGATATAAACTATATGTATATATTATTATATTTTATATATAATTTCTATATAATATTAATATATAAATTATGTTCATATACTGTATTGAAAAGATATATATATGTACATATGTATATGTATGTATATATATTTGAACGACGTGATATAAAAAATTTTATATCTGAAAGGATTAAAATGATCTTTAACATGTTCATCTGCAAAAGGAAAACATGTTAAGAAAATTGAGTAGCAATTGTTGTTAAAATTAATAATTTGAATACTGGAACTCTAAATTTGGTTAACTGCTTTCTATTTCGTTGAAACATTGAATACAAATGGTTAAATGCAATGTAGCATATATTAAAAGGCTTCAAGTCATTCATTTGGGAGGGATTCATTCGACTAAAATATTAGTTTTTGATTTCAAAATTTGTTGGCAATTAATTTTGGTTAGATTAATTGCTCCCATATAAGCAATATGTCACTTCTTTAGGCAACTATTGTAAATATCAAAAACCACCGGATTCTTTAAGATTTCCTGTAGATTTCTTGTGAAAAGTCTAATTCATTTTCTAAGATCATACAATCTGATAGTCAGCTAGGGATCTCTAATATAAATGTTTTCCAGGTGGATCCGTATCAATCCGGGTAGTTTTTCAACTTAACTTTCATGAGGAAGGATTCTTCTATTTTTTTCCATTTTGTGACGCCCGAATTCTTGAAAGCTTGGGTAGAAAGTGTAGCTTGAAATCTATCAAAAGCATTAAGCAAATCTTTCGAGGAAAGTTTTTTAAAGTACATTTGTAGTTTAAACTAGTGAAGAAGGATTCTTTTTAATTTTTTTAATGCTTACTGTAGTTCTTGTGACGAATTTAATCTTTTATTCATGAACACCAAAATCTGTAAGATAGCTAGTGGTTTTATGATTTGCAGTGGCTCTTTTTGGAAAGATACCTAATTACATTTTGTCAATGATTTACGAAATTAGGAAAGCCATATTCTTGTTTTTCTATTCAGAAAATTACGTCAAAATTATCCTATTATATTTCCAGGTATGTATTTATCATTAGACTCCGTAAATATCCTTGGGTGCTACAGATTTTTAAAAGTACATAATTCCACAGAATCTTGCAAAAGCGTATGACGAGTAGAGTTAAACGAAATGAAGACATATGATTTATATTTTAACATTTGTTTCTTCTCTTGTCGCTTAAAATTCTTCTTAATTGTCTTCCTTCTCTTGAAATGACCTGGAGAAATTATTTACATTAATATGCATTTTGTCAATAATCGGATTGATCCTGTACTCTAACTAATTAAAAAGAGAATGTATTCATTTTGGAATTAGTTGCAGTGGTAAGCTTCGAAGTTTCCAAATTTTAGGATTTTTAAAATTTTCTTTTCACATTTCAAATACTCTCATCGAATTTGATATAAAAAGTTTGTTAGGGTATAATGTTTTTTCTTTCAGAAAACTCTTCATTTGCTTTTTCTTTGAGAGAGTTTATGAAAATTTCTCTAAGTTTAATAAAAGAAAATATATTATAGATGTATGAAGAAAAATATTTACCAATCCACATGACTTTGCTTTGATGGAAATGGGATTCCGTGATATAATTTTGATCGGAACTTCTTCGCATTCTTTTTAAATAAATATTTATTGAAGATTTGCTTCCTGGTTCTGTTTTCTTAATCAATTATCTAACATTACTATTACTAAGCATTTTCCTTTGTTTTTCATAATATTTGTACATTGCCACATTTGAAAGTATGATTTTTAAGAAGACTTTTAAGTGACGAACATTCAAGATTTATTGTAATGATGTCTTTCTTGAATGAAAATTTCCTTCTTTACTTTTTGAAAAATTTCTTCAGGTTTTTAAACTTTTTCTTGAGAAACGAGGACTTTTTCCTTTCTTTCCTGTTTTTATTTCATCTTTCATTTTCAGATGGATGTCATCGTTACTGGAATGCTCAGGTTGTTCCGAAGACATTTCACCGGAAATTTTTGCAGCGACGGTATTATCAACAATTTCGGCCTCAGTATCCATTTCACCATAATTTTCTGCAGGGAAAGTATAGTCAAAAATTTCGGCTTTAGTTTCCATTTCATCATAATTCTTTGCAGCGGCAGTATTGTCGATAATTTCGGCCTCTTTTTCCATTTCATTAGCAGGCGGTAGCTTACTGTAATTTTCAGGTTGTCTCCAAGACATTTCACAGGAATTTTCTTCTGCTACAGTATATTCAGAAATCGCGGCCTCAGTTTCTATTTCGCCATAATTTTCTGCAGAGACAGTATCATCAACAATTTCGGCCTCAGTTTCCATTTCACCATAATTTTGTGCAGCGACAGCATTTT
Organism: Araneus ventricosus; assembly: GCA_013235015.1. Taxonomy (NCBI): domain Eukaryota; kingdom Metazoa; phylum Arthropoda; class Arachnida; order Araneae; family Araneidae; genus Araneus; species Araneus ventricosus. Next base: position 49,577 of record BGPR01010123.1, read on the forward strand.
CAGCAATTTCGACCTCAGTTTCTATTTCACCAAACTTTTCTGCAGCGAAAGTATTGTCAAAAATTTCGGCCTTAATTTCCATTTCACCATAATTCTTTGCAGCCAAAGTATTGTCGATAATCTTGGCCTCAGTTTCCATTTTACTGGGATACGGTAACTTACGCAGTAAAAGATCATTAACATGTTCTTGAGCTTCAGTTATTACTTCTTATTTTGGCTTGCATTTTATTTTTCTTCTCTGCACATCATGGTTTCTTCGATGGTAATTCTGGAACTCCTTTGTTAGTGGCACTGTTGGTTTTGGTTTCTGTCTCTTAATAGGCAGAAATACTTTCGTTGCATTTGGAATGGCTTCAGTCTGAACTTCCTTATCCGACAACAAGTTAAGGGGGGGATGTCTGCGTTTCTTTATTTTCGGATATTTGCAGGAATGCTTGGATTTGTTGGCCATGCTGAATTTCGACAAAAGTTTGAGTGGAGGCCGTCTTAAACTGAATTTGTTCTCTTTGAGTAGATGTATCCTCTTTCATCTCTGAGGGTTCCGTGGTTTTCTCGAGACATTGATTAGGTGCAACTTTAGCAGATTTAGCAGTTTTTTCCTGCTCTACTTGCATGGATTTCTCCTGACACCTTTGTTGGTCCATGTGACAGATGCTATCTGCTTTCATCTTCTCTTCGTCTTCATCTGTTTTTATTGGATCCTTCTTTTCTCTACGAATAGCACGATTTAAGGCTACAAGGAGATATACAAAAACAGTCAAAGTTTTAGCACAGAAGATATCCACAATCAGGTTGTAAAAATCTGCAAATATGATATACTTTGCTGTGACCCAAAACCACGAAGAGATTACTAGAAAAGCCAATGTATTTTCAATAGCCATGATGATACTATTGATACAAGAAATTATGAAGAAAATTCCCGTCAATAACGAAAAAATTAGTAAATTCTCTTTATAAAAAACCTGAAGGTAAACTGCATTTCTCAAAATAAACTTCACAACTTTAATTCACTCTATCGTCTGTAATGAATAACAATCCAATCTTTAGACCATTGTCAATTTCGGTGCTTTATTGAAACCTGCAGCATTTAAACAATAAATTGATTCTTTCACAACAATATAATAATAAATGTGTGTGTTTCCATCATTACGCTATTTTCTGAAGGTGTTTATTGTTGCTTTCATTCTTGAAAATATAGTTATCTATTCTTTCAAATAAAAATTTCTATTTCACAGCAAAGGAAAAGGCTCTCTTCTTAGATATAATTCCAGTATGAGAGCATTATTTTAATTTTTCTTTATATTTCTATATGTAAATTTAAAACATAAAATTACAATAAATAATCTAGCTAATAAACTGTGTTTATCATTTTCTCTAGGTTAAAATAAAACAATATAATGTTATAAGCATATATATGTACAGAAAACATTTATAATTTGATATAGTGGAGAATATTCATACAGGAAGATAAGATAAATAAGCATTCATTCCTATAAAAGCGTTCCCATTAATAATTTAGTAGAAAAGAAATAACTATAAAGCATCATGATATTAGTTGCAGCTTACATTTAATGTAGATATGCATTCTTCGAATATTTAGACTTTTTTAAAATAAAGATTCTTTTATAGAAGAAATTTTATTTGAAGAAACCGAATAAAAAAGAGTGGTCGGTTAATATAATAATGTATTTTATATACAGTGCTTTAAGAAATTTTAAGACCACTTACAAATTGGTGCATTTCTAAATATGAAGCAAAAATATGCAAATTTTTAGTGTTTGTATTTAAAATTGATCGAGATACACTTTCTGTAATAGTTTTAACTTTAAAAATTAACTTAAATTAAACTAAAATTTACTCATTTTTCTAAAAATTAAATAAGGCGTCTGTAGTGGATTTCTCATGTGTGGTTTTATATCCAAATTCAAAATCTATCCAGTTTGTCCTTTATGGTTTTATTTACACACACAACACCACTACGGCACATATATATACAAGTAAAAATCACATGGCTTATATCCGGGTCAAATTCTACACCCGCTCGGGGGTAGGGTCAGAAAGAATCTGAGGATGAATCCCTGCGGAGGTGGGGATGACAGTTCTACTTTTCCCTTTCTGGGGATTACTGTAGTCAAGTTGCCACATCGTCTGTTAAGAAATCATGACTTCTTGAAAAATTAGAATTTTATATATCATATTAGAAACATTATAAAACGCGTGGGTTAGTATTTTGTGAAAGCATTACGCGAGAATCAAAGGTGCAGGTTTTGATTGTTTTATCCACGATTTATTTGAAGATGCTGAGGCGAAAGGAGTTACCTGAGTGCATAAAAATTTATGCGGGTGCCGGTAAATCTGAAACTAAAATAGCAAGGTTAATGAAGCGTTCTAAACCTGCCATTCGGAATTTCGTAATTAGAAAAGATAATTCAAACAATATAAAACGATTTGGACGAAATTGAATTTCGACATCAAGGGGAGGATCTTTAAATTTCTTGAATATAATCTCAAAAGGGTCTTTCGACTTGTAAAATTTCACAACAATTCAGCAAAATAATTTCACATGTCACAGTTTGGAAGTGTCCTAAATGAAAGAAGAAAGACTGAAATGGGCTAAGAAGGTCCAGACATGAAACGATGAATGGAAACTAATTGTATTTTTTGATGAAATGTAACTTTGATGGTCCCGATGACATCGAACACTATCGGCTTGACTTGAGGAAGGAACCGAAAGAATGCTTGAGTCAATGAATGGTTGAGGATCAGTATAGGTTTGGGGATCCAATTATCATGATGGATTGTGAGATTTACTGCAAATTTCGGGACATATTCAAAATATCAAGCCATGCTATATGTTTATCTGATACCCTTTGAGCCTTTATTATGTGACTTAATATTATGTAACTGGATTTTTCAGTAGGACAATGATTCTTTCCATACATCTAAATCCATCCAGGAATGTTCAAAAAAAGTAAAAGATATTTTGTTGTCATTTCTAAATCAAAGTCCGAATTAGATGGAAAAAATTGAAATATTTTGCGGTATATTATATCACAAATTTTATGCACAATGACATTGTTCTCTGACTAACCGAAATTTTGTTTTTCCAAACTGGCTTTCGCTGGCAGTTGCCATTTTTTTTATTTAGATCGACAACTGTCCCAGATTGCAAACAACCCAAATTAACTGAAGATCCGCCCTGTATGTGGGCGTGTTGCAAGTTAAATCAGACGTAGGGGGTAAAACGTCTTCCTTCTGTTGTGGTGCGGAAGTTTGGAGTGGGGGCTCCAGCTCAGATGCCGCCCTCGTCATCTGGCCCTGGTTCCAAATTACGAGGTCCGTGCGTAGTAGCTAAACTAAACTACTTTGAATTATCGTAGGCACATAAAACTAACAGAGAAACACAAATCCTGTCTATTAACGGAATTTGTACATAATTAAATAGAGATCTAGTAATAGAACTGTATGCCAAATTTTATGTATCTAGCTGGTTGGGTTTTCAAATTATCGAGTTCACATGCACACGGACTTACCGACAGACTTCCCGTCAAAGGATTTCATCAAAAATTTGGTATACAATGATATACAATCTTTACGTGAAGACCTCATACCAAATTTCCTAAGGCTAGATTGCTGTATTTTTGAGCTATTGCAGAGGTTCCGAAGCTGGGGTACACGAAATCAAAGTTGGACGGAAACAAGAAATCATAAGGAATTAAAAAATTACAGATTTTGCTTTCACAAGTTAATATTTGGTATTTCATAACTATACCACTTCCATAGCTGATTATTACGGAGTGTAATTTCTAGCTTTCCTTATTAGTTAATGTGAAAGTATTACAATGCTGATTTCATTTATTTTGGTGATGAACTAATACAAATGTATAAATGCAATAAAAAATAATATAAAAATAAGTCCAACAAACGTTATTAATTTGACTTTTAAGGTAATCTAAAGCCCTTATCATTACTGATAAAAATTTCTTTCCATAGACTGATGGTTCATGATAGAAATGTGTACCAAATTTTATCCACCTAGCTATTTCAATTTGTGAATTATCGCGTTCACATTAAGAAGGACATACATAGAGACAGACTTTCAGTGGACGGATTTTGTCCACAATTTGATAGGAACCTACAAATTATTTGTAATGGCCACATACCAAATTTCATCCCCATAGCTCTAATAGTTGTCGAGTTATCGTCTTCACAAACACACAGACAGACATAATTCCAAATTTTTTTTTTCGGACTCGGGGAGGTCTAAAACGTGGAGATGGTCAAAATCTCGAGTTCGAATTTTTTGACGATTACAATACTTTCTCTTTGTATACTTCGTATACAAGAAAGAGAAAAGAACAAGAAATATAATTAAAAAGCTATTGTTTTTAAGATAAAACACACAAATGAA
>BGPR01010124.1:0-12208 GCA_013235015.1 Araneus ventricosus
TATCCGGCTTACCATCGGTCCCATTTAAGCCAGTTAAGAGGGAGGCTACAGTACATGTCTGTCTTGTGACGGCATTCTCACATCATTTGGTTTCATACTGATAATAGTGAAGGTTTGATTATTATTCAGAACAAGTGGGTGACCCGACAGGATAGGTTTATGAAAATGGGACTCAGCTATCCCCAGGTGCAGAAATGTTATCCACTATTGAATATAAATGGTACAAAGAAATACTGGAAAAGAATCGAAAATTAAATTAAATTTAGATATTTGAAAACATTATAATGGATTGCGGGTCTAAAACATTATAGAAAATTTGTTTCTGTATTATTATATTATTTTAATTTCATAGTCTTAAGATTATACCCTGTGAAATAGCATGTTCTGTAAAGTTATTTTTTTTGTAATAATTGGCTTTAAAATAATTTTATTGGTTTTTACTTTCTCTTTTAAGCTAAATAATGGTATTAAAATATATTTTCGATCTTGTCAGTTCAGATAACAAATAATCTGACCATGTACTGGTCTTAAAGTTTCTGCACGATTTTCTTTTATCATAACGCCCATTGAAAATGTTAAAAAAAATATGCATTCCAAAAGTAAAGACCAAGAAAGAGTAATAAAATACACACTTTTTGAAGTGTGAACAGACAACCTTTAGGAAGTGAAGTTGGTTCTCGGGTAGGTTTTACGGAAATTTGAAGTCAGAAATGTTTACGTAAAATTGCCGATTTCAGGCTAATTGCATTTACAGATGTCATACTTTATTTTTAAATAATAATTTTTGGGTGCCGTACAAATAGGAAACGTTCGAACATTCCGCGCTTTCTTTATTGAAAAACATGATTAAATGAGTAAAGAAGGTAAGTAGGACAGCTTATCCACTAAGAAATAAAATCTTATCACAGCTACACAAGCTGTCTAATTACGTTACTTATCTGGAAAGTAAACAAAGCACTATAGAAGAGCACAGTACATTAGAAGTACCACAGTAAAACCAAGGACAGATTCTATACATTTGTTGGGACGTAATAACTCTCACAGCCAAGAATATTTCAAAATACTTAATTGTTGCCAGCAAACAGCTCCACGGATTCCTACGTGGCCATAAAGTACTAAAATTCGTCCTTAAACATTCCAAAAAATTGCATTTTGATTTCGGTTTCATAAGAAACATAGCTAAGTTGGTTTTACTGTTTACATACTTCAATTCCAATTCAGTTTTAATTACAATACTTTGAATAAATTTCATCTTAACATTTATATGTTTGGTGTTACTATTTTCACAGTTGTTTTGACATAAATAAATAGCTGGCATATTATCATAATATTGAACAGGTTTAATATCATTCACTACTTTCTGCTACTTTAATATATTTGAAAACCAAAATAGCTTCTTTGAAGAATCTGTAATAGCAATGAATTCAGATTCCATTGATTTGTTTACGCGATTTGAACATGAAAGATGCATAAGCAACATATATAATAAACCCACTTGTAGAATATCTATTAGAAACGTTCACAACCTCCATTTGCATCTGAATAAGATTTAAGACTCATTTCCTCCAAAACTGCTAGATTAATTTTGTAATCCTTTGTACTAGATACTTAATAAAATATATCGACCGTATATGACCAATGTTCGTAGTTACAATTATTGTAAAATTGATCCATCAAGTTGTCTGAAAAGATAATATCGGCCGGCTTCGTTCTGCCATAAAAGAAAGACTTTCTATTAAAGATCGATAAACAAATTTCTTCATTACATCATTTTTAGAAATATCACTTGGCTTTAATTTAGAATGCAAAGAAAATCATGGTTTATTTGGTAAATTTGTATAATTTATTGGAATTTCTTTGATATTATTGTCGTTTCTATCTACATAAGTTTTGTGATACAAGTATAAGTTTCCAACTATATTTTCAAAATTCAGACCTAAAAAAAATTTTACATCACCCATAATTTTAGCGTCAAATTTACCTCTTAATAATTTAACATTTTTACTTAAAGTTTCAATATGTTTACAAAACATTATCAAATCATCCACATACACTAATAAGAAACATTAACATTTAAGTGAATAGACTCCGTTACACCAGTTTAATTTAGAAAAACAAATACGGTGTAAAGTTGCGTCTAACTGTTCATCCCGCTTATGTCCACTTTTCCTTAACTGTCTGAGGCCGGTTAGTGTGAGAATTGCAAAGCCTCAAAGCTCTGAGTAAGTTTTCGTCCATTGGGATGTGTTTTTAACTAAGACAAGTTTATTATTCTTTCAAATTTACAATAATTGTAGAAATATTTGCATGAAATAAAGCGCCAGTAGGTAGAATATTTATCTTCATGAACCCTTCAATCCACGATTTTTTAAATTTCAAATTAAAAAATATTTTTGTTATTTGAAGTACACATTAAGCAACAGAAAAAAATCAAAATATAATTGTGATATTAATAAATTTAATTTAATGAAAGTATCAAATCACTATTTCTGTTTCATTAAACAATAAATAAGTATTTTAACCCTCTGAGCGACTAATAGGTCTGAGCGAAGCTTCTCAAAAATATCTCTCTGCTTGGCAATTGGTTCCTTTAAGATATATCCCCCATTACACAAGAGGTGTTTGAAAAAGAAACGCATGATTCCCCGCCGGGGGGGGGGGGGGTGCGAAATGTCTAATACTCCCAGCGGGGAGAATTCCCCCGCTTCTTATCGCTAGCAGATCCCCCTTCCCATGGCCGGCCGGAGGGAGAGTGAACGGTGCGACCGCCCTAGGCCGTGGCCCACGGGAAAGAGAAGGCCTGCTGGCTGGTGGAATGTCTCATCAACAGAGGGCAGAGGGTTGCCGATGTTTAACATACCACTTTCTTGAAAATTTTCGTCGAGTATTTCTCAGAAATGTTAAATGGCCACATAACAACATTGATTTAAAATTATTTATTACTTGTTTATGCATTTCAATTATTTAAAATATAATTGGGTTTTTTGCACTTGCTCATTCCCGTAGGCCCCGCGCCGCTGACTGATTTTGGAAAATGAAAATGATTTCTGTTTCTTAAATCCAAGTATAAATGCATTTGAATATAATTATACAATTTGTGCACATTTTACATCTACAAATCTAAGGCAAGGTTGGGTTCTTTAAAGTCATGAAAGATTAGAATATCTTACAAGCTGCACATAAACTGTTACAAACTGAGAAACATTATTGACAGAGAATATGAAAAAATAACTGGAAACGAAACACAACGTTTAACGTGTGTTTGAGTATGAATAGTGGCTATACTTTTATAAAGTGGTTTTTTTTTATATTTAGTTAAAAAGGAAACAATAAATTTTGTTAAGAAAGCTAAGCTTTTCACAATTTTGTTAGATTGCACTCCAGGCTTGAGCCATCAAGAACAATTGTCTGTTAGTTTAAGATGTAGATGACTCTGAAAGCACATATACAAGCAGAGCCGGTTTAAGTTCTAAACGGCCTATAGGCAATAAGAGTTTGAGTTTCTTCCCTAATCATTTTGAAACCAAATATTTTTCATTGTTTTTCATACAAGCAAATATTAAGACAGACTGAAATTAAAAAGAAGTATATTTAATTTGCCGATTACCTTCAGGAGAGTGGTTTCAATATCTCAGACATAAAAAAACTAAAATTTAGAGTAATTTTTTTACTGAGTGGTGAAAAAATTACAAAAATTATCACACTTTCTAAATAATATTATATAAAATTTCTAGGGATATTTTGCAGTCAGAGAAACGGTAAAACAATCTGGATCACACTGATCTTCTCGCGAAATTGGAAACATGAAAAAAATTAAGAATAATGTTCTGAACTTTAAACAATACTTGATTTCAATTTAAATAAGTTCGAGTATACGGCTCTTGTAAATTAAATGAAAACACTAAATTAAATTACCTTGAAAATAATGCATAAAAATATCATAAGGCATTGGAAGCCTCCAGAGATATTGGGCCCCTCGGCAGTTACCTACTTTACCTATTTGATAATCCGGGCCTGTTTACAAAAACGATTTGTGTTGAAGCGGCAAAAGACTTGACAAGAAAATGTTGTTGACTAAAAATATCGTGAAATATCATTTTGAAAAATATCGTGAATCGGAATTCATACTATCTACTTTTAACAACTGCAAAGTAAATAGTTGAGTAATTAGTTGAAGGCGACACTCTTGAATTTAAGAATTAAAGAACTGGATGGGAAAAAAAGCAATTTTTCTTTGAAGCAACCGATCCGTCTATTTCACCTGTCAATTTTCTATTTTCTAGTCATAATGAATAGTGCCATTTTTTTCTTCTCAGAAAAGATCGAAATTTATCATGAAACAAAGTATCATATGGATTTTTATCTAATTAAGATAATATTCACAAACTGTCTGAAGACGATCTTCTTAAATGTTACTAAGACTTAAATGCAACTTTGCAATTCGATATTGATTTATTGAATTAAATCGAAATTTGTCAGCGAGTTTTACCATTCAGGGACTTGGTAATATAATATTTATTTAAAAATAATTTATTTAAATTGTATCCAAATTTTATGACTGTTCCGAAAATTATATTACCTTTACTAATTACAAATGTATCTGCAGAAATATCTTTCTCGTGATTGAAAATAATAAAAAAATTACTCGAGTTCCAGAATTTACTAAGAACGATTCAATTTCTTAGCCATGATATCTGTGAAATCCGAATGAGCTATAAAATTAAATTGTGATTATATTATCAACGAATTTGCTATAATGAATGTAAGAAAATGAAACAAAAATAACATATCGTTTGTTACCTTATTCTAGCAAGTCGCATTCCAAATTGTATTTTATGAGTTCATGAAGCAATTATTTTTATTATTTGAATTGTGAACAGTTCTAAATGTGGATGAAATGTTAACTTTTTAAATATATTTTAGTTATGTATCATTTTCATGTATTCCTTAAGTCCTTAATTTACCAATTTCTGCAATGTAATAAATAACAGAAAGAAATAAATTATTTATGTATTTATAATCATAAATTATATTATTATTAATTATATTATTATTAAGTATATTATTATTAATTATATTATTATAATTATAAATTATATTATTATTATAAATTATTAATACATTTTCCTGAAAAGAAAAAAACATTAGTACTGATATGGTCTTTTTGTGATTACACATCCGTCTGGCGATATGGTAAACATTCGATCGTAGTATATTGATAGTAAAATCGCAAGCATTTGTGAAAACATTCCTGTGAAAAGGTGTGACTGCATTCATTGTACGATGGAATGTTGAAAGCCTACACAAGTGTGAGGAATAAATTGGTCTGTATAATATTGTTCAAGCTGCCCGCTCCCTCCTATTTTTGTCCTCATCTGTGTTGAAGCAGCTTTCTTTGTCTGTAGAGTTTACCTTGATATCTTTGTTGAACAAAGCCCACTGGTTATAGTGTCAGTTAAAAAGGGATTATTCCTACTTCTTTTCAACTTGCTGTCCAGTTGGGATGTTATATCGGGAAAACCATTGAAACAGATACCTCAGAGAGGCAAACCTTTGGACAATGATTGGACATTTCACTTTTCATCTAAAATAGATTCTTTTCATGATTTTTCATTTTATTATCCTCTAAGATACAATTGAAAAATTTAAATGCTGAATAACTTTTTTAGATTTTCAATAAAATTCACATTGTTTTAGCTTTCAAAAACATTACTGAGTAATAAAATTATTTTGGCGTTTTGAATGGGACCAAAAATGTTTTTTCTATAATTTAGACCAAAATGCTTTGTTGTAATAGTTACATAATAACTGGATAGAAATACAAATTTCTAAAATAGTTGTCATGTTAAGAAATGAAAAGTTTAGAAACTTTAAATTAAAAAAATCTTTTTATTAAAGCTTCTTCGGGTTTAGCTTATAATATTTTCTCATCTAACTTTTTAAATGATTCTCAGAAGATACTGAGAGATACTGTCCGATTTTAAATATGTGAATTAGTTTCTGAGAAAAAATATTTTCTAAGAATATGTACATTTTTTTTCAAAATATTAGATTCTTTGTCTATCTTTATTTTCTATCAATAACGAAAAAAATTCAATTACATTAAGGCTAAAATCATGTTTTGAATTTTCACTTTTTCCGAAAAAAGTTTAAAAGTAGTATTCTGTTGCAAATTAATGAATTCTTTAACCCTTTAAAGGGCGGTGGTTACCTGTTAATCACCTGTTAAAGAATTATTTTATAGGGAAACTATTTATGGTTATATATTTCACGACAATACATATTTTAATATCCAATAAAGAGACCTAATTGCAGCATAATTTCTAGTCTTCTTTTGTCGTGGATTTATACGCAAATAAATTTATTTTTCATAAAGAAAAGAAATCTACCATTTTTCAATAAATTTCTCAAAAATAGGACTAGAAACCTATTAACAACTTATTACATTTTAATCTACATGGTATTTTCTTTGCAAAATTTGCAAAATAAAAAAAAATAACAGAAATCTATTACTTATTTCAAATTATTGATGCGGTTTCAGGGATAAACACCTTTTCAATGTGTTATGCAGAATGTTTGATACAATTGCAAGATAATCAATTTAGAGGTTCATGCAGAGGTATCTTTTCACGAGCATTTTTTTTTTGTTTATGAAAAGAAAAGCTTATAAGCATTTCTACGCCATAATAAAAATCTGAGAAAGATTTTCTTCCACAAGTTTCCGAGAAGTTGCATGAAAACTTCCCTGCCTTGCTATTGCTATTCGTTTTAACGATAAGGAATTCAATTGTTATCGCAAACGAGGTTCCTTCCTGATACTTGCGAGCCCGTCTATTGTAATGCTTATCACCACGAATCTGTCACTGTCAACCAAGTCATCAATGGAGGGAAAGCAGAGGCTAGAAAACACGTATTTGCCTCTCACGATTGCAAAATTCAAACCCGAACAAAACTGGTTGTTCCCATCTTCAAGCCAACCGAACGAGAAGAAAAAAAACGGTTCTGCGGAAGTCGGTGTAGATTTGCTTAACTTAAAAAACCGTTTGCGGCGCTCAGAGGGTTAAAAGAAATATCAAATGGTAAAAACTTGCAGAAGCAGTTGATGAAACAATCAACGATGCAAGATTACTTTTAAATGCAAAAAATTGCGTAAATATTTCAATAGGTGTATCAGGAATTATGTATCGGGAATAACTAACTACCACAGACTTATCATGTGCTGTCCATGAAAAATGAAACGAGTGATTATTATCCGGTCTGTTATGATGTTTTCAATCTGATACAGGGTATAGACAAAACATTTCGTATTCATTATTAACATGAAAAATAAATTATGTATCAAATTTGATCCAGTATGCATTGAAGGGTTATTGGAATTTGATAACACCAAACAGTTTGTTAACCATTATGTCTAGAGATATTATTACCGTTGAACAGAGGTTCCCAAACTTTTTTCCTTCGCGTACCCCTCGATTACTCTTTTTATTTTCGTGTACCTCCTACTGTCATATCCACCCCAACCATCCGTATATGCAAAGAAGTTTTAATCAATAACGTTAAGGCCTAGCTTTAGATTAAGAGTCAAATGACTCGAATTAATAACATTTGCAGGACGTACTTTTGATTTCACATTTTTATTCCATTTCTGCAATAATAATAGTTCAACTCCAAAACAAATGAAAGCCGGATTGTAATAATTTCGTATTAATCATAATTATAACTAAAAATTACACTTCGCAATAATCAATTACTCAAGTGGTATACTTAATAAATATCAAGTCTTCACTTGGGGAAGCAAAATTCTCTAACTTTTTTAATCCCGTGTGTTTTCTTGTTTCCGCCATTTACAACTTTTATTTCGCTTACCCCCAACCAGTTTTTCGTGTACCCCGCAGGGGTACGCGTACAACAGGTTGAGAACCTCTGCCCTTGAACATTAAAACAACCACTCATGCTTAGGAGAAAGAGGAGCACCTGCTGCCTCCTCCCTACCAGACGGGCTGCAAGGACAACGCACCCTCGGAGAATGCGGAAGAGTCCACCAGCCCCAACTCTTTTCAGGTAAATCCTTCTCAAGTCTCGGTTTTAACACAGAATGGGGTTCATACATTGTTCAAAAGATGAAAATTATTTGCAGAGATACTCCGCTGCCGTCCGACGGAAACGAAACATCTTACCACAATTTGTAGGAGTAAGTGCTCTTTTCCAAAGATTAATATACAAAAAATCACACATCTAATAATATGCTTCGTAGGAAAATATGTGGAACACATTGTGATTTCAAATCTTGAGGAAAAATCATGGCCTACGTATCTTTGGTAAATATATGTATGCATATATATATATTAAAATAGATCGAAATATAACTTATTATATATGATAATAGAGAAACAAAGTAAACAAGACATATTAAGAAGGCATATATATATATATATATATTCAATGATTTTTTTATTGTATGAATAGAGGCCCAGCAGCTTATTTCTAAACCGTTAGAGATCGGCATATAAGTTCTTCCAAATGGAAATGTGCATTAAATGGCGTAACGAATTATATCTTATGTTGTTTGAGCAATTAAATACATAACTGAAAAATTACATATATAGAAAATATATGTCAAATTTGGAATTGTATAAAATTTGGAATTACCAAATTTTTATACACTTTACCAGTCCTATTAGTAAAATTTGTTAACTTTTTCAAATACTAACATTTCATTCCAAAATGGTTCACTTTTCTGCAAATAAAACTGACCGATTTACGGAGATTTGAATATAAGTAACTCGACCACTTCAGCCCATTTCAAATCCCTCCTCCAAGAAGATCTTTCAATCAAAGCGCAGAGCTTCCTTGACACTTCAGCTGATTCCTTTAAAATTATGTAATAAAAAGCGCCATAATTTGGTCAGTTTTTTTCGCATACAAATGTAACAGACTTTGTTTAATATGTTAATGTGAAGAGTATTTTACTAAATGTGGCCAATAGAACCTTTGGGGATATAAATTTTAGTCTGCATAAATTTTTTGGCTGTTTATTTATTATCTCAGACAACATAAAATATAAATATTTACATCATGCAAGGTTTTTTCCAAATTGGAAGTAAATGCCTATCTTTAAAGGTTTAGAAATAAGCTATTTGTTCACGTTTCGAGTGGCCCTCCTGTATAAGAGTGCTTATGGAACCTATCTCAAAAAACACAATTCATGTAAATTTCTTTTTCTCGAGTAATTCGACCTTTCAGATCTTCCGATGTCCGAAAACTTTAATTCTGCAATCCCGCCTGTCTTTCCACCTCTTCGTGTGTTTGTAAACCCGACAGCTCAGAAAAGAAATGAACTTAAATTCCGTTCAGTTACGTCATACATTTAGACACTTGAATGTTTTTGATATCATTTGATGAAACACAGTTCATTTATAATATAAAACGGAAAATACGTGTATCTGTCTCGCACAAGAATCCCTCCTAAATGGTGAACGGTAATGATATGAAATTTGCACACGACATTCTGATTTACATTTCTAGGTCAACTGAGTTATTTTCAACATTCAGAATTAATTAGTATTTAAGATATTTTATTAAATAATGAAAATTAAGCCGTCTTAAGGTTAATTATTAAACGTTTACCGCCAATAACTTCTACAGAATCTTAAAGAGCAAACAATTATCTTTTGAATGATAGTTATTACATTATGATAGAATGTTTTCTCTAATTGTAATTTAAGTCTCAAAATGTAATTTTAATGCAATTTGAAAGAATACATTCTATTCTTATAAAATTAAATTCAAGCCAATTTACTTTTTATCAAATCCTTCATTCACGTACATTTGCCGCTGTTAAAGTTAATGAAAGAAAATATTGTTTTCTTTGGACATTTTTATTTCCAAAGCAGGCTCTTCATATCTGGTATGATGTGGTAGCACATACCTCTTTTAATATGGTTGCTCAAAAATCCAATTAATGGGCAACGGGATTAATTACTCTTTCTATGAGATGATTGTTTAATTTTCAAAAAAATTCAAATGATCTTTATGAGTGTGTTAAATCTTCCGAGGTTACTTTAGTCCGGTTCCTATCGAATGGAGCGAAACTAGGAAGCAAAAGAAGTGTTTTACTGCTTTATCTTTATAGTATCGAAATTCAATTTTCGCATGCCCTTCTGGTATCCATTTCTAGATCAATTGTGCATGTTTAAAAAGTTATTACTCCCTAAAATATTTAATTAAATAGCAAAAATTAATTAATTAACACTTTTTTCCTAAGTTTTTCGCCAAAACCTTCTGAATTATATATATTGCACGAAGATGATTTATATAATAACTTAAAGAGCAGGAAATTTCTTTATACTAATCTCAATTTTAATGGCATACGTTCTTTCCCTCCAATTTTCATATATATTTCGAAATTCATTTTGAATACAATCTGTAACAATTCTTTCTATTATTGTAATTAATTTCAAAACTTTTTGTTGTTTCATCAAATCCTTCATTTCCATGTTTTTCTACTGCTAAAGTTAAGATGAAAATATTACTGTCTTTGAATATTTACAGGAAGAGAGAATTTTTGCTTCCGCTTTCATTTCGTAGCACTTACAAAATAACACATGTTTCGATTTGTGTGCAAAGAAAATAATTTTAATTATTTACTCTCTTTATGCGATGCTTCATTTAATTTTTTTAAATTTTTAAATGATCCCAATGAGCGTCTAAAATCATTCAAGTTTGAGTCCGGTTTCTACTGGAGTGAGAGGACTTAAGGAGAAAAATAAAGAACACTATACGGTGTTTTTCCGGAAAGTCGCACAAACACTAATAAGAAGATAATTGTTGTCTGAATAATGGCAATAGAAACCAAGATATGAAAGAGCTTCTGTTATCACCGAAGCAATGATGGGGAGGGATAATGGACTGCCAGGGACTGCTAAATTTGTACCAGGTGGTTCAAATTATGGACAGAAAAAGAAGAGAAGAAGACAACAGAGTGGCGGCTTGTGCTATGCAATCTGAGGGTGCTGTAATTTTAAATCATAATTTAATCCAACATCCTGTAACTCATATTCATTCATAGTTGTACCAATTACATATTTTTGGGCTTTTTACATTAGCTTTGAGTAATTTTATGATTAATTAGCCGAGTACAACGGCTGTTAAGCTGCCGCATCCCCTAGATTGCACAGCACGAGCCGCCACTGAGAGAAGGGTTTAATTACTGTACACGAGGGTCAGACAACACTGGGAATACCGAAAATTAACCAAAGGCATTTCTGCGAAAAACAATTTTATTAATTTTAAAGTCTTATAATTACTTAGAATTTTCTTTATCACGAGCAACACCAGGTACATCAGCTAATTTAATTTATATAAATACGAATTAACATATTGCATTTCCGGAATATACGTTTCAGATGTGCCTGGACTTGTGCAGATCAGAATATGCCAAAGCAGTCGAAGGTTGTAAGGAGGGAATGTCCATGGTTTCGTCAGAACTTGATCTGTGTTACGGAGGTAAGAAGATTGTCGCTTTAGACTTAAAGCTTTAAATTAATGTTCTAGATACAACCTAAAAGTTCCACTTTAATTTCTTAAAACGACTCAAAATAATATAAATGGTTCAGAAAGTTGTAGCATTTCATGAAAAAGATTTAACTCAATGTAATATATTTTTTTAAATACTGATAAAAGCGTAAAAAGTATGCTGAGTGTTATTAATTTATTTTAAAACAATGTTTTATACTGACAGTTATGTGGTTTTCCTGAATTTTCAAAAATCATGGATGAAGTAATAATAGATATGCTAAACAAAAATTAAAATTAAATAAAAAGAAAGAAATGTATAGATAATAAAAAGCAGATTTAAACATAAACGATGACAATACATCTTTAAGCTTACTAACGCAACAGCCTCAAGTGATTGCATCAAAAGAAATTTAAAACGATAATATTTAAATCACATAAAAAATGATTTAGAAAGTAGAAAATGTTCAAAAAGGAAGAAATGAATGAGGAATCGAAAAGCGAACTTTATCGAAGACCACTCACCATAAAGATTCCAAATTAGACAAGATTTTCTGTCAAGGGTAAGATTATAAATCAAAAGTATACCCTTTGTGGCCTGAATCCTGTCCAATATCAATATGAGAAACATTCCGAAAGATCAAAATGCAAAATCCTTAATGAATAATCAAAAGATACTAGAGAGTGTGTTAAA